>OY720677.1:103108074-103333074 GCA_963170755.1 Amphimallon solstitiale | reverse complement strand
CTATATTAATTAAGAGTATTGTCACAATATATATACAATATGTCTCACTAAGTTGGAACCATATGGAAAACTTTTTTATTACTAATTTTAGGAAAAAAAGTTATTCTTTATAAAAACTTCTGCATGTTCTAAAATTTAAAATACAATCATCAGATATTACATTTTTTCAGTTGTATACGAGGTATGTCAAAAAATATTAATTTTACTCAAGAGTAAAGTACCTTTATATTTGAGAATATCGAATAATGTTATTAAAAAAGTTGATTAGAACTAAAAATTACGTTCAAATATGCCATTACATCCATTTATATGGAAAAATCATTTTTTCTATTTTTGCCTACAATAACAATGCAAATTTAACTGTAGTTACGTATTATCTAGGATGCACTGACATACAAATGATTTGTTGTTTGCTAGAAAGGTTTGACAGTGAATGTCAAAACGCGTTAGAATTTATATTATTATTACGTCAATTTTCCAAAAGAACGATTAAATGTATTGAACGAGAGGGTGGATATGTCGAGGCATTAGTGGAATAAGTGAAAACTAAATTTCTATTTACTTCTATTATTAATATTATATTAGTTACACAACTTAGTATTTTTTTGTTTTTTCTTATTTGCAAAATAAATGCACATGCATTCATTACGTGTTTAAATTGCGAAATTGTTTTATAGTTTTCTCCCACAATCAAAACAATTTCTATTTTCTCTTTACAAGTTCATAACGCTACCATGTTTATGTGCCATATAAATTCTAACGCGTTTTGACATTCACTGTCAAACCTTCCTAGCAAACAACAAATCATTTGTGTCAGTGCATCCTAGATAATATGTAACTACAGTTAAATTTGCATTGTTATTGTAGGCAAAAATAGAAAAAATGAATTTTTCCATATAAATGGATGTAATGGCATATTTGAACGTAATTTTTAGTTCTAATCAACTTTTTTTAATAACATTATTCGATATTCTCAAATATAAAGGTACTTTACTCTTGAGTAATAGTAGGTATGTAATGCGGATTCTGGCGCAATTTTCCATGTTATTTCTTATGGAGGTTCATTTTACAAAATTTACAATTTATACAGGTGTAATCACTTTCGTGCACGAGGCAAGTCATTCAATCCTTACAGGTCTTTATATATATATGTATATATGTATATACGCGAGCGAGCGAGCGTAGGTGTGTGCGGCGGTGTGTGTGTGTGTGTGTATGTAAGAGCTTCGGAGGTGTAGAGAAAGATAGGGAAGGAGTTGTTTAATATACCTGTATACAAAGATGAGATGCGAACACCGCACGACTTTTATACATATGTACATTCAAATTATTCGATTAATAATACAGCTAGCATAGAAACAATGATTAACTTTTATTAAATACTAATACTGTAATTATATTTAATTATACTAATTATATAGCATGATTATGCTATCATAATGCTAATAAGTACATGTGAAATTCCTGAATAAAATACCCGGCTTGCTATCGCGCTTCTCAATGTACTTCAAACAGGTCTAAACATGTTTCTAGCGGAAACCGCAACGGCTGTCCGCTTCTGTGATAACCGCATGCTTGAAATGCATATCTTACTTATAAAATAAAATAAAACAAACAATATTTTTTTAAGAAAAACAATGTATTTATTATTAATTAACAATATGACCAAGTTTCATACCATCAAGATGGTCGATAAAAATATAAACTTTACATCTAAGATCGGCATACCATTTCAAAATTATAAAATAAATATACAGTATGCTACTGGATGAGATAGCAACCAAGTATGAATATACATGTTATTAAATACATGTGATGAAACTACAATATAAATGTATATAGGTAAAACGTAGTAAATTTATAATAAATAATGATAACAAACAACTCCCTTTATTTATTTGAATCATAAGTTTTACAATACTGTTATTACAATCCATTACATTATTTGAATAATGTACAGATACAATATTAAGATAAACAGGATTTCTCATATTTACATACATACGAGTATGACAGAAACTATAAATTTATTAAATCTCTTATAGAAAGGAATTATAAGTATTTTACAGTGAAAACCTCTATATCTATCAATGCTCAACAGCTGCTAATGTACGCATGCGCAGGTTCACACTACACAACAATCACGTGATTAGCATTATCAACTCGAATGATACAGCGATACTGAATCTTTATATAAGTCATGATACATGCGTTGGCACATCATTCTTACAGTGTTCATCCTTGAGTGAAGATGGAATTTGTGAAACAAATTAAGTCGATACTTTTCAGTGCTACAGCTGATGCTGAAGCCGCGAATTCTATTATTAAAAAATGTAATCAAGCTAATCGAGTGCTAAATAAGTTATTACGTAATGCGATAACTATTGGAGAAAAACAAAAATTTACAACGGCTATTGCTCACGTGAAAAGTTTCAAACGAAAGTGTCGAGGTCTTCAGATAAAGGGATCAGGATACACAACAAGAAAACAGACGGCCTATATTCGTGTTAAGTGGGAAGATATTCAATCAGCTTTTCAAAATCGTATACGAACTGGAGTTATTATCAACCTAAAACACACTGACCCGAAACTGTTTTTGGAAGACGCTTCGGCAATATTCCGCAGAAGAATCTTAAACGTTCTGAAAAAAGAAGAAACAATCAAGGTTAACGCGATGTTTTCTGGTGACTTTACTATACAAAAGATCGGTCAAGAAGATAAAGAAACAAAATATTTCAATACCATGAATAAACCAATTTACCAAGATACCAACCTACAGAAGTGGTTTGATGTGGAAATACAACAACCAATTTTATCTGACATCGAGGTTTTCCAATCAAGAGGAAGTGGATGGGCATTATCAGCGGTTATTAATATACAAATAAATATTAATAAATTTACACCCCAACTAGGGTCATCCTATATCGAGTTACCACAACCAATAAAATTGAAGCATGCGTGTGTTAATGTACGCAACGAAGATACTAAATGTTTTATATGGGCAGTTGTATCTGCTCTATATCCTGCGAAAAAAGACCCACAAAGAACCACAAAGTATCCGAACCCATCATTAGTTTTAAATTTAGAAGGAATTCAATTCCCAATGACAGTAAAACAAATTCCACGCTTCGAAAAACAAAATGCTCTATCAATAAATGTTTATATTTTAAAAAAGAAATGTAAGAAAACATTCACGACAGTCCCAACATATCTAACGAAAGCGAAGCAACTGAAACATATCAATTTATTGCTTATTCAAGATGTATATAATGATGAAAATGATCAAGATGATACAGCATCCAAACTATCGCCTAGATATCACTATGTATGGATTAAGGACTTATCACGGTTAGTATCCACAGAACGGTCTAATCATAAATCGAGGATATATTTTTGTGATCGCTGCCTACATTATTTTTACACAGAAACTGCTCGAGATAAACATTTCATAGATTGTGTTAATATGAATAATTGTAAAGTTAGACTTCCAGATGAAGATGGGAAGTTTATAAAATTCAAGAATTTCAAAAATAATATGAAAGTTGGCTTTATAATATACGCCGACCTTGAGTGTTTGCTTCTGTCATGTAAAGATAAAAATAAATATCAGGAGCACCAACCATGCAGCATTGGATATTATGTTAAGTGCTCATACGATGCAACATTATCATTTTATCGAAGTTACAGAGGAGTTCATTGCATAGAATGGTTTACTAAAGAATTGAAAGATTTCGCTGAAAATATAGAAACAGTTTTCCTATGTCCACTACCTATGGATAAATTATCTCATGATGAACAACATGCATATAATAACGCAATTACCTGCCATATTTGCAGAAAACCCTTAGATGGAAAAAAGGTTAGAGATCACTGTCACCTAACGGGGAAATATAGAGGACCAGCACATGAAGAATGCAATATTAACTATAAGGATGGATGTACAATAGGGGTGGTTCTTCATAATTTATCCGGATATGATGCGCATTTCATCATTAAGAATTTAGCGGAAGATTTAGAGGGACGTATTGATTTGCTACCAATAAATAAAGAACGATACATATCATTCACCAAACATTTAAAAGGAAATCTTGTTAAATTCAGATTCATCGACTCTTTCCGATTCATGTCTTCAGGGTTAGATACATTAGCATCATATTTGACAGAATATACAGAACTCCAAGCTCAATTTCCTAATATAACAGATGAAAAATTAAAACTGTTAACACGGAAAGGTGTATATCCCTATGATTATTTTAACTCAATAGAAAAATTCAATGAAACAAAACTCCCCGAAAAATCAATGTTTTTCAACCAATTGAACGAACAAAATATTTCCGATGAGGATTACGAGCATGCTATGGAAATATGGAAAAAATTTAAAATTGAAAACCTGGGTGAATATTCGGACCTATATCTTAAGACTGATGTTTTACTGTTAGCTTGCGTTTTTGAACAATTCAGAAGCAGCTGCTTAAAGACATATGAACTAGACCCAGCTCACTATTTTACACTACCTGGGTACACATGGGATTGTATGCTAAAACACACAAACATAACTTTGGAATTGATAACAGATATAGACATGATTATGTTCATTGAACGAGGAATTAGAGGTGGTCTCAGTCAGTGTTCACACAGATACCTTAAATCAAATCACAAATACATGGATGATTATGATTCTTCGAAACCAAACAATTTCATTATGTATACTGATATAAACAACCAATACGGTTGGGCAATGTCACAATGTTTGCCATATGGTAATTTTAAATGGGTAGATTGTATTGAGAATTTTAATGTGATGGATATATCAGATACCGCTAACATCGGGTATATTCTGGAGGTTGATTTAGAATATCCGCAGGAACTACATGATTTACACAGTGATATACCATTTTGTCCAGAACATCTATCAGCTCCAGGGAAAACAGATAAAAAATTGTTGGCTACCTTGCACGACAAAGAACGATACGTTATTCACTACATCAATTTGAAACAAGTATTATCTCATGGACTGAAATTATCTAAGATTCATAGAATTCTACAGTTTCAACAACGCACTTGGCTTAAATCATATATTGATCTGAACACTAAATTGCGAACATCAGCAATTAATGAATTTGAGAAAAATCTGTTTAAACTCATGAACAACGCGGTGTTTGGCAAGTCGCTTCAAAGTATACGAAATCATTGCAATGTGAAGCTTGTAAATAAATGGGAAGGACGTTACGGTGCCGAAGCATTAATTTCAAAACCTGAATTCAAATCAGCAACAATATTTAATGAAAATTTAGTGGCAATTGAACTCAATAAAACGGAGTTGTATTTCAATAAACCCATTTATATTGGAATGGCAATATTGGATATTTCCAAAACAGCAATATATGAATTCCACTATGATTATATGAAGCCGATGTTTGGTGAAAAGTGTAAAGCTGCATATACAGATACGGACTCAATCATATATTCAATCGAGTGTACAGACATCTATAATATTATACGTCGTGACTGCATAAAGAGATTTGACACAAGTGATTATCCAAAAGATAATGTTTACAATATTCCACTGGTTAACAAAAAAGTTTTAGGAATGATGAAGGATGAGATGCAGGGTAAAATAATAACAGAGTTTGCAGGATTGAGGTCTAAAATGTACGCAATCAGGGTGGAGGGAAGAGATATGATAAAAAAAATTAAAGGAGTGAAAAGAAATATCGTTAAAACACACATAAATTTTGATGATTATCTAGAATGTTTGAAGAACTACACAGGAAAGACAGTTAATCAAAAATTAATTACATCCCAAAAACATAATGTATTCAGTATAAATCAAACAAAAATCGCATTGAGTCCGCATGATGATAAGAGATACCTTATTAAAGATAGCTACGAGACGTTACCATGGGGACACTATTCAATTATGAGTATAGAATAAGTATTTAATTGAATTTATTGTATATCTATTTATCTATATATCTATCTATTTATATATATAGAAATTTTACAAGATATTACATACTATCAGAAACTTAAACAAGATCCTACTTCCACATACCAACAAAAAATAAATAAAATTGTAACTTCCTTAAAAAATAACAAATACATAAAAGAAGACATAGCAAAACACCTTACTATATACAATTCGGTAGCTCCTAGGTATTATGGACTGCCAAAAATTCATAAACCTACCCTATCGCTTAGGCCAATTATATCTTCAATCAATTCACCAAACTTTCAAAATTTTTAGCTGGTATACTTTCAGTAGCCTATGATAAAGACAATCAGTATTACGTTAAAGATAGTTTTCAATTTGCCAGTTACATGAACAATAAAATTATACCAAATGATTATGTCATAGTCAGTCTAGATGTCATTTCACTTTTTACGAATATACCCTTTGAATTAGTTCAGAAATCAATCCAGAAAAAATGGGATATAATAAAACAACACACAGACATACCGCAGAATAAATTCTTGGAATTATTAGAATTGGTGTTCAATACAACTTATTTCATTTTTGAAGACCAATTCTACAAGCAAGTTTTTGGTTGTCCTATGGGTGGAACGATATCCCCTATAGTAGCACAATATGTCATGGATGATCTAGTAGAGGAATGTATTTCTAAA
This sequence comes from Amphimallon solstitiale, assembly GCA_963170755.1. NCBI lineage: Eukaryota > Metazoa > Arthropoda > Insecta > Coleoptera > Scarabaeidae > Amphimallon > Amphimallon solstitiale. The sequence goes on along the minus strand of OY720677.1, from coordinate 103,326,447 downwards.
TTATCTTTCCCACTTCCTTTTTTAAAAAAATACGTGGATGACATAATATGTACCGTTCCCAAAGACAAATGCCAAGAGATTTTAAATGTTTTTAACTCATATAACAACTACGTCCAATTTACAATAGAAACAGAAACAGAAAATAGTGTTCCTTTTTTAGACACATTAGTAATAAGGAACGATAACATAATTATTCTAGATTGGTATAGAAAAGCAACCAACTCGGGACGGTACATACATTACAAATCAAACCACCCTATTAATATGAAAATGAATTTTATACTAGAGTTAAAAAGACGCATAACAGCAATTAGTCACCAGTCTCTATATGAGAAAAATATTAAACGACTAAAAGACATCTTGACTGACAATGGCTATCCAACCAGACTCATAAATAGATTACTGTCTGTAAATGGATATAGATCTACGCATACCAAACCCCAACTTTTAGTAAAACCGGATCTACCTTTCAGAACCTTGCCTTATATCGAAGAACTGACTCCCAAACTAAAAAAACTATTCCAGAAAACAGCTAATATAGCCAATAAATTCATAGTAACTACTAATATTCTTTTTACAAAAACGAAAACTCCAGTGCCTGAAATACAGAAATCTGGAGTAGTGTATCAAATTCCATGTGGGGAATGTGATCAAGTATATGTGGGTCAAACATCGCGCACCCTACATTCCCGTTTGATTTCCCATAAAAGTGATAACAAAAATATCAACAAAAAACAGTCATCGGCTTTGGCAATACATTGCCATTCCACTAATCATAATATTACGTATGAACAAACTAAAATTTTAGAAACAGAACCTAATAATCAGAAACGCATGTTTTTAGAAATGTATCATATTACCAAAAAAACCCAAACAATGAACAAGAAATCTGACTTAGCAAATTTAAGCAATATTTATACATACCTTATAAATTACAAACTTAATTAATATTTTAACAATTCCATCTTTGCGTCGTTTCAAACGGGTGAATTGTCGCGGGCGGGAGAATTGCATGTGTTTGACTCGGGACACGACTTTCACACAACCTTGATAGGTCAGAGGTACACGTCTTTCAATGTCGCGATGTCTTATATACAAAATTTGTTGTGTTAGTTTTATTGTGTTGATGTTTTTTGATTTTATTATATAACCACAGTATTTTAACACATAGTTTAAAAGGATGTTGCTGTCTTTTATCATACAACCTCAATTAAATTGTAAGTATTTTAATAATAATATACAGTCTGTCTCGTTTTTGCAATTTGCTAGAAATTAAAAGAATTTTTATAATTACTTCACAGCCCTGATGAAGGTTTAAATACAAACCGAAAGCTCGGCATTTAAAAAGAGTACGCTTTTTAATTTTGCCCTTTGACTGCATACCCACGAAAGAATTCCTTTTCAACTATATATATATATATATATATAATTAATATTTTATATGTGATTAATGTATATATTAAACACATATAACCTTGTTTCTTTGCCGTATATATTTAAACATGAAGAGAAATGTCTTGAATTAGCGGCATTTTAAATTAATTGATGACAATTACTTGCATTATTTTAATAATTAATGATTTTTAAGGAAAAGAAACACACCACGCCGAGGACTAACACATATGCATCAGTTTCGTTTTTTCCACTATAACGTGAACACTCGTCAGCTCGGTCTGTATGTGTTCATTTTCCTATCCTCCGAAATTTGTATATATAGTTTCGGAAACGATCTATGCAAGCATGAGAGATACTTTCATATCATTCTCATTTTAATGAAGGAACCATATTAATTACTGTTTTCCTTCTACGAAATTACTGCACACTTAGTGCACTCCGTGTTGGAACACAGAAATCCAAATTTCATTCTGGATAATTACAATTAATATTTTATATGTGATTAATGTATATATTAAACACATATAACCTTGTTTCTTTGCCGTATATATTTAAACATGAAGAGAAATGTCTTGAATTAGCGGCATTTTAAATTAATTGATGACAATTACTTGCATTATTTTAATAATTAATGATTTTTAAGGAAAAGAAACACACCACGCCGAGGACTAACACATATGCATCAGTTTCGTTTTTTCCACTATAACGTGAACACTCGTCAGCTCGGTCTGTATGTGTTCATTTTCCTATCCTCCGAAATTTGTATATATAGTTTCGGAAACGATCTATGCAAGCATGAGAGATACTTTCATATCATTCTCATTTTAATGAAGGAACCATATTAATTACTATTTTCCTTCTACGAAATTACTGCACACTTAGTGCACTCCGTGTTGGAACACAGAAATCCAAATTTCATTCTGGATAATTACAATTAATATTTTATATGTGATTAATGTATATATTAAACACATATAACCTTGTTTCTTTGCCGTATATATTTAAACATGAAGGACAATGAGAATGATATGAAAGTATCTCTCATGCTTGCATAGATCGTTTCCGAAACTATATATACAAATTTCGGAGGATAGGAAAATGAACACATACAGACCGAGCTGACGAGTGTTCACGTTATAGTGGAAAAAACGAAACTGATGCATATGTGTTAGTCCTCGGCGTGGTGTGTTTCTTTTCCTTAAAAATCATTAATTATTAAAATAATGCAAGTAATTGTCATCAATTAATTTAAAATGCCGCTAATTCAAGACATTTCTCTTCATGTTTAAATATATACGGCAAAGAAACAAGGTTATATGTGTTTAATATATACATTAATCACATATAAAATATTAATTGTAATTATCCAGAATGAAATTTGGATTTCTGTGTTCCAACACGGAGTGCACTAAGTGTGCAGTAATTTCGTAGAAGGAAAACAGTAATTAATATGAGTAGGGTACTTACGCCGATTCTGGCGCCTCCTCCCCCTCTCACCCAGCTCCCCCTCACCCCCCTCGCCCTAGTGGCGCCCTCTGCCAACCCAACTGATGTGGCGCCCCCTCGCGGTCGCCAACCCAACTAAAAATTGCAGATTTCATCATTACCAACCCAACTAAAATTGCAGATTTCATCATTACCAACCCAAGTGATGTGGCGCCCCCTCGCGGCCTCCAACCCAACTAAAAATTGCAGATTTCATCATTACCAACCCAACTAAAAATTGCAGATTTCATCATTACCAACCCAACTAAAAATTGCAGATTTCATCATTACCAACCCAACTAAAAATTGCAGATTTCATCATTACCAACCCAATGTGGCGCCCTCTGACGGCCACTAACCAAACTAAGAAATGGCAGATTTCATCATTACCAACCCAATGTGACGCCCTCTCACAGCCACTAACCAAGAAATGGCATCTCTCATGATTACCATAATGCAGCATCCTCTCACGGTCACTAGCCAAACTAAGGTGACATCAGCCAAAATGGCTGACCATCAAGATGGTCTTTGTTTCTAGAGAATTCCTGAATAAATTACCAGGCTTGCTATCGCGCTTCTCAATGTACTTCAAACAGGTCTAAACATGTTTCCAGCGGAAACCGCAACGGCTGTCTGCTTCTGTGATAGCCGCATGCGCAGAAAATATAAAAAGCACCCCCTGATGGATACTAGCCCAACTAAATATTAAATATATAAGAATTTCGAATGTAATATCATCAGTATCAATTGCAAAGCAGTGTAGCACCTTCTATATAGTATAATGGCGGTGCAATACGAGAAATTTGATAACTTTTTGTCTGCTAATGGTATTGAAATACCTATCATAGTGCGAGATTGGTTATTATCCTCGGAATTGAATCAAAGTGATTGTTTATTCATAGCGGCATTCGCATATCAAAACATGCAATATTTTGATATCGATGAATTAATGAACGTTTTGGAATATTGTAACCCAAATATGAGCCAACTTAAGAAGTGGCACATTTATAGTGAGTATGAATATATATGTGAACCTGATTTAGATCTTCATGCAGAAATTTGCGTATTCGACATAGAAACATCGACTGTACTGACTTTAAATAAGAGCATACCGAAGATGTTAATGAGTTGGTATCCTCAATATAATCATCCTGAATTGGACTATAATGACGAGCTTGCCGCGACTGGTGGTGGATATGTTATATACGCTTATCAGAAGCTTTCGCAAGTAGCTAACATGTACAGACCCGCCTAAACATGTCTAGACTTGCTGGAAATACATCAGTCGACAATGTCCGTTGAAAGCAGGCGGAGGGTTCTTAGACAGAAGAAGGACTTGTTGAACATTAGAATTATGAGGTTTATATCCGAAATTGAAAAAATCAAATCTGATTTAGAAATGTATGCGTTGGTGACAAATATTAGTAAAATAAAGCTATAAAATGGAGAATATGGAAAAATATATGATTAGGTCTTTTGTTGTACACTTTATATAATTTTATAAATAAATATATGTAATATACATTATTAAATAAAGAGAATATAACATCCAACATTTTTTCCTTAAAATACCCCTTTTAGTTATATATAAAGTGCATCTCACTTAAAGAAATGCGTAGACATAGAAGTCATATTTTTTTAATGTTAGTATATAAGAATAATGTTTTGCAGCTGAACGTTTATACCTTCTCACGATTAAAAACTTCTTATATTGCTTTATACAGGATGTTAGGATACAGATATGTAATTCACCTTAAATAAAAATGCGTGCATGTATAGAATTAATACTTTTTTTATTTTTATATAATCATAATATACAATTTTAATAAAATTACAAAACATTATCTTCGTCAATCCAGCTATTATGTGAATTATCGAACCCTAACCATTTTACATAAGCTTTTCCGTCCTTTACACGTAATACTTTTTCAATCAGATATACATCTTTATGTTTAGTTTTCTGCAATTCATGTTCGTAGAAACAACCCAAAATCGGATCTCCATTCATATCCTCCAGCATATATGTTGGCGGATTTGTAGCATTAGCTTTAATAATCTTGAACAATTCACTACCCCAGTTCCTGAGATAGCCTTTCGAGAAAACACTTTTGAATTTACTTATCCGCACGATGTCACCAACTTTATATTTCCGCTTCACAGCTGTTTGCACATCATTGTAGATAGTAGAAAGCAGGAGCTTCTCATTCTTTTTAGTCACATCGCAAGGTCGCATTTTAATTGTTCGATGCTTTGTTTTATTATACGTATCAGTCACGGAGGGTAAAATATCTATCCACTTATAGCTACCTCTCATTGTAAATTCCTTATATAATCTACACTTTAGCGTACGAATAACACGTTCGGCAATAGACGCTTTCATTGTACTATATGTTGAATAATGGTTTATACCATATTTCTTCATGAGATTTTGAAATCGAGTATTATAAAACTCTTTACCATTGTCGGACTGTATATTTTTCGGCTGTCGAGTGTCTTGTAGAATGCCTTCCATAGCATTACATACATCCAGCCCGGTTTTCGATTTAAGGGGTTGAGTCCATAAAAATTTCGAGAAACAGTCTATAACCACAAGTATATATCTATACCCGCCATTCTCTCGTGCATGAGGTATAAATTCAGCCAAGTCAATCTGCCAAACATCGTCAAACCCTCTAATAATGAAGCGACGTCTGGGAAAGAATCTACGAGCCGGTCTATGCAGCTCATCAACTAAATGACGCTTAATACTATTCATAATTAACAATTATTGTTCAGCGTGTTAATACATCATGTAGGTAGAACAATGCGATGGTAAATGAATTAAAATTATGTCTCGTCTCTATGGTCTTGCGAGCGGTCGGGGTGGTGGTGGTGGTTGTGGGGGTGGGGAATTCCCTGATTTCTTTTCAAGTTTTTTTCTTATAGCTTCCAGTTTAGCATTGAGTTTAACCTCAATTCTACTCTCAACACTTTTTTCCATTCGATACAGCTTTTGATTAGTTTCAGCTTGTAGAGTATTTGCACTAACTTCGACAATCCCTTTGATTGTATCCAAGTTAACGCCCTTACTTAAATTATTTTTCAGTGCAAGTATTTCACCATCCAATTCCTTTTTAATTTTTTCAATCTTATTACTAACTTCAGAATTTGTAGCATGGTTTTTTCTTAAAACATCAAATTTAGCATCAATCTTCTTCTCAACACTAGCTTGCATCTGGTTTAATTTCCCATTAATCGACTGTTGCACATTATTTACACTAACATTAACAATACCCTTAAATATATCCAAATTAACAGTTTTATTTAAATTAGTTTTAAATGCATTCAAGTTCTCATCCAATTCCCTCTTAATTTTATCGATCTTGTCACTAACCCAGGTGTTTGTTGCGAGATTGTTCCTTAAATTGTCTAGTTCATTTTCGATTCTATTCTCAACAGCAGTCTGCATATGTTGTATGATATCACTAATATCCTCAGCCACTTTGGAATTCGAGGCGTCTATTTTTATTTGAATATCACTCACCACATTATCAATCCTTAGATCTATTACGCCAAGTATTCTAGATAGGTGACGCTTATTAACAGAATCCTGATCGTGTATAGGATCTGCTACACGACAAATACGTTTACCGCCAATATCAACATCACCTTCCTCTGTTAATGGCAGAGATGGCTTTTGACGTTTAACGCTAGCTTTACCGCTGCTAAGATATCGGCCAAATTTGTCTACACTCATGACGATACTGAGGAAAAGAATGATAGTATTAAATATTTATTCAATTACGCCGCATTCTTTAAGCTCCTCGATGATCGACTGCATTTCATTATGGGTACTTTCATTGCCAGAATCCCGAGAGGCCTTCAAAAGTTTAAGACGATCCACGAGCTCGTTTATGTCATCCCAATAGACATATTGATATCTATCATTGGTGTTGGAAACAAGCATGCTGCCTATATCTCCGCCAGACCATGTTTCTGAAGTCGAACTGGAATATTTAGCAAGAAGAGGTTTTATTATTTCACGCCATTTGTGGCCTCTAGTCCCCCTCAAGTTATTTTTGGGTTGGAACAGTTTGCGATGCACATTAGTTTCGTGTAAAATATCATAGTAATGTGATAAATCCTCCTCATTATATCTACTTGGGCTAGTTTTAAATATTAATTCATAAAGACCACGAGAACCCGTAAACAGCTTATTATTGATTATTATGTCTTTACCATCTAGATATAATGTATGCCCACCCAATTTCAATCTATTTGTTTCGGGTTCGAATGTGACACCATACGTTGTATCATATACATTGCTTGTATCTTGAAAAAGACCTCGCACAAACTCTCTCGGTAAAGGATTAAGATCTCCATAAAACGCGTTATGCGAATGCGGATCCTCTTCCACCAATGGATTAGACTGCTCATCGAATGGATTAATCGAAGAACTCTTTTCTATCTCTTGTTTTTTTATCAGCTTTCCTCTATTTTTCAAAGTGTTTGTAATATTCATTATGGGCTCCTTAATTGTTTGTGTTTCCTGTTTTATTGTTGTGTTCAAACCTTCTAGGTTCTCAGTAATGGGCTTAAACATTTTTCGTATTAAATAATCTTCATCGGAACGATTAAGCTTCAATTGCATATACTTATTCCTAATAACTTTACTTGCCTTAATAATATCACGCTTCAATTTCTCATAATCCATTTTTCTACTATTAACTGCCTGCCTGCGCATGATTATTTGCAGACAGATATATATTAACTGAATAAAATGAATAATTCACCAGCATATATAGCGATCAAAACCCTTCCTATAACGACCATTATGCAAATCACTATCCTTGTCTATCACCAGGAATCCGTATTTATCTTTCCAACACTCACCACAAACCGATTTAAACCGCTCAAATGACATGTCAACTCCAACATGATCGTTGTAAATATGTTGTAGATTTGTATTATCCTGCTTAAATAATACCAAAAAATTAGCATTATCCCTAACTAGCTGTTTCGGAATACTAGTATAAGTTTGACATAAATAAAAGCTATCAACACACTTATGTCTACCCATACAAAAATATTTTCTAATATTGTTTTGCTTATCGCACGCCACATCGTCAAAAATGAATATCGAATTTCTCTCAGCCTCCATGGGGTCTATTATATCATCATTCTCCTTACAAGGAAAATATTTCACATCTTTAATATTATTTAAAACATTCTCCAACAGCTTATATTTAGTTAGCTTGATATAAAGACTTGGAATAAATGTATACGTTTTCGAACTTGAGACCATTTTCATTGAATAATAACGATAGCATGAGATTTGTTTTCCCAGAGTTTGATGCACCACAAAGTAGCGCTCTAATGGAGTTCGGTAGTAGGTTGCTATGTTTCCGAAATTTACCCTTTTCATCAACGTCCAAATCCAAGTTGATTATTTCAAGTGCATCCTTCTGCTTCACAAGTCTCATGGTGAATGAATTATATATAAATTGTTGGATGTTTATAAAGCTAATTCATTTCGATGCTAACTTTTAAAGAGGGCGGAGGTGTCGTGAACTCGATAATCAACAAGTTGCCTATAGAGCTTCACCTGCCAGGTGGGTACATGTATTGTGGTCCTGGTACAAAGCTCCAGAAACGTTTAGCACGAGGTGATCCCGGCATTAATCCATTGGATGCGGCTTGTCGGGAACACGATATCGCATATTCACAACATAAAGATTTAAAAGATAGACACGAGGCAGATTTGATATTGCAAGAAAAAGCTTGGAATCGTGTAAAGTCAGCAGACGCAAGTGTTGGTGAAAAGACAGCAGCCTGGTTGGTGACTAACGCAATGAAGGCCAAAAGAAAATTTGGTATGGGCTTAAAGAAAAAAACTTTTAAAAAAATAGTGTGCACCAATGTTAAGAAGACTCTTAAGCGATTCGGGAGTGATATTAAACAGGGTGCTAAATCATCATTGGCAGCAGCTAAGGTTGCAATCAAAGAGGCTGGAGGTCGAAAACATATTAAAACCCCCAGAATAATCCCCATACCGAAAGTTGGAGGCGTATTGCCACTCATACCAATATTCGCCGGGCTAAGCGCTCTCGGCTCACTGGCAGGCGGTGTAAGTGGTATAACACAAGCAGTACTCAAAGCGAAAGCGGCTCGAAGTCAATTACGGGAAGCTGAAAGGCATAATAAAACTATGGAAGCTATCGCATTAAAAGGTAAAGGATTATATCTGAAGCCATATAAGCGAGGCTTAGGTTTATATCTAAAACCATCAAAAAACTAATAAGTCGACTGCCTCAAAGAGCATTAACCGATCATGATATTTTGAAATATGCGAAATATATTCACCATTTTAGAGGTGTATTTATGAGGGATACTCTACCAAAATCACCCAACAAAAATGAAAGCGCAGTCGTTAATTTGGATAGCATTAAAGGATCGGGAACACATTGGGTCTGTTATAAGAAGAGAGGTTCTAATATATACTATTATGATTCGTTTGGCAATTTAAAGCCTCCACCGGAATTGATAGAATATTTTAATAGAAAGGGACCTAATAAAATAATGTATAATCATAAACGATACCAAAATTTCAATACATTCAATTGTGGTCACTTATGCTTAGAATTCCTACTAAATAATATATAATCGTATGTTCATATATCAATATATTAGTCATGTCGTACACTTTCACCCTGAAGGGCACAAAATCAGTGCTTTCTGTTGATTATTATCCGCCTATTGAATTGAATCCCCACTATGAATATGTTCTGGGTCTAATAGGATTTAATAGCTACAATTCGATTCCCAACATTGTAGAGGGCTGTAACAAATTTTATTATGATAATGACAAAGTTATTACAATTCCCACAGGATCTTATGAGATAAGTGATATCGCCGATTTCTTGATGAATGCGATGCCTAGAGGTGCAATATCCCTCAAACCAAACAACAATACAATAAAGTGTGAAATTAAAAGCAAATATGAAATAAATTTTGGACCTAGAGACTCTATAGGAAGCATATTAGGTTTTAGTGGGAAGCTATTACCAGCCGATCAAAAACATGAATCGGATTTACCTGTCAATATTATAAAAGTGTCGACAATAAGAATTGAGTGCAATATCACAACATCAGCCTACAACGATAGTCGTTTATCCCACACGCTCTATGAATTTTCTCCACAAGTTGAAGCTGGGTTTTCGATTAATATAGCGCCCGAGCATATAATATATCTACCAATTAATTCTAGGCGTATCGATAATATCACATTAACACTGCTCGATCAAGATGGTGATGCCGTAAACTTTAGAGGCGAGCAAATCATTGTTAGATTAGAATTAAAAAGAGTTTCATAATGGGCCTTTCATTTCGTAAACGTTATATAACTTCCTCACCCCCACAACGGAAGATCACTTCAACATCTAAACTCAAGCAGTTAACATCGGCCAATATAATATTTTTACAATCGTTAGGCTTTCGAGTAAAAAATGGAGGAAAAGCTATCAATATTTGAAGGTGTGCATTTTGACGAAGTTATAACGAAAGAAGAGTATCACACATATTATCCGAGAACACACAATTTCAACTTAAATGATGAAGTTCGCATAAGTATTCAAAATCAAGATATATACACACTACCTTCCGAGAGTTATATATACATAGAGGGGAAATTTAAACCTGATGATAATGGTACGGGTCTACCTGAATTAACAAACAATGCATACGCTTTTTTGTTTGATCAGATTCGATATGAGCTTAATGGTGTAGAAATCGATCGCGCAATGAAGCCAGGAATCAGTTCTACGATGAAAGCATTAGTTTCATATAATGAAGATGAAAGTCGAATGTTGTCGATTGCTGGGTGGGGACCATTCGCACAGCGGCAAGCAACACTCTCCAATAACAAGTTCAACGCATGCCTTCCATTGAGCATGCTTTTAGGCTTCTGTTCCGATTACAGGAGGGTTATTATTAACGTCAGTCAAGAATTAGTCCTAATTAGAAGTAAAACGGATGAAAACTGCTATCAAAACAAGACCGCTGATGGTACAAAAAAGGCTTCAATCGAGATTGAAAAGATTGAATGGCGGGTGCCACATGTAAGCGTAAATGATCAGACACGCTTAAAGTTCTTAAACACCCTTAAAACCAATAAACCGATATATCTAACATTTCGTAAATGGGAATTATATGAACTTCCAGCTTTGCGTGCAACGAAAACTGACATTTGGCCTGTTAAAACTAGCACTAATCTAGAGAAGCCCAGATATGCTATTATAGCGTTTCAACGCAACAGAAAAGATAATTTTCAGCAAGATGCATCAGGCTTTGATCACGCTTCAATCACAAATATTAAATTGCATTTAAATTCAGAATATTACCCATATAGCGATATGAATATAGATATGAGTAAAAAACTATATGCCCAAGCATATCTAATGTACACAAAATTTCAATCGAGCTATTATGGAAGCACTCGGGGACCTCTCATGAGCTACGAGAAGTTCCACGATTCAGCACTTTACGTAATAGATTGTTCGAAGCAGAATGAGAGCTTAAAATCATCCACCGTCGATGTTAAGCTTGAGATGCAGTGCCAGGAGACGTTTAGCGAGGACAGCTCTTGTTTATTGTTAATTTTACAAGATTGTGTCGTTGAATATAGTGCACTGACAGGTACTGTTAAGAAAATTATATAACATTCAGTCAATCGCGAGACATCATGGCTAAAAGAGGTGCAATTGACACTCGAGATCAACTTCAATCATTCCTTATTATAGACATACAAGGTTATGCGATTCAACATTTCGATCCAAAAGAGATGAGCATAAGTGACGGAGAAAGGAGCATCCATTTTTTATTTAAACCTAGCATTGAATTCCATCTATTATCGAAGAAAGACCAGAGGACCGTTCGATGGCTTGAAAATAATTATTTAAATATAGAATACTCTACTGGTTATGTTTATTTTAAGGACATTATTAACTTGTTAAAAAATATCTGTAACTCATATAATAGAGTGTATGTTAAAGGACATCAAAAAAAGGAGCTACTTAAGCAATATGTTGATATTGACATAATTAACTTGGAATATTTTAATGATGTACCAAAGCTTATTAAAAATGTCAATCATTGTTTTTATCATAATAATAAAACTAATGAAGAATGTATATGCACGCAAAATAATATTATAACTCTATGCAATTATCTAAAAAATAAAGAATTATTTTAACCTTATTATTTTTATTTCAATCCACCTATACATATTAATAATAATATAGCAAAATAGTATACGTATAAACATGTCTATACATGTATAAAAGGACCGCCGAGACGGCACCAATCCGAGGTAGGTATGCAAGCGAGAGATTTTTTATACAATTCCATTAATTAACCATCACCTGCCCTAAAAAGGGTCACCCGGACCGCAACCATTCGATGCAGGTATGAGACCGAAAAATTTAAGTGCATTCCTTAAAACACGGCCCGACCATGGGACTGGAATGTGGCCTCAGCTAATTGCCCCCGTTCACACGGATATACGTATGCGTGGGGAAAAAAAGGGTCGTCGCAGCTGTACATAGACCACACACACTCACCCATGGGAACAGAATGCAGCCGCGCTTAATTGCATCAGTTCACACGCATATGTGCATGCGTGTGGTAAAAAAGGGTTTTCTCTAATTGATTAACATATCAATTGGTGTGGGAACCTGACGCAGATGGATGTATACGTCACGAATGAGTATCTATATATGCGTAGATCGACATCTTTAATTTCATTATAATCAGTATCTTCGAACAGTCAACATCGTTTTTAGTGCTTGTTTGTGTTTTACTACAAGGTATTTAGAAAGCCTAATTTATATAATATTAACTTGCAATATTTTACATTAGTTTTAAAATTTTATAGGACTTTTTAAAAATTGTTTTTTCTCAATTATAAGGTTATTTTTTAAATAATTTAATGATATATATTTTATTAATATTTTATTTTTATATACAATTAATCCAGGGTGCTTCAAAGTATTTTATACGCATTTAGTAGCTTCTTTATATTGTTTTTCTTTCTTTTTTTAATTTTTATAAGGTTTTAAAGGGTTTTATCAATAAATTTTCAATAATACAAGTATTTTTTAGTTAAATATACGCTGATCATAGTTTTTCTACTACTCTAAAATTTTATGGGACTTTTAAAAATTGTTTTTTCTCAATTATAAGGTTATTTTTTAAATAATTTAATGGTATATATTTTATTAATATTTTATTAATATTTTATTTTTATATACAATTATCCAGGGTGCTTCAAAGTATTTTATTTGTATTTAGTAGCTTCTTTATATTGTTTTTCTTTCTTTTTTTAATTTTTATAAGGTTTTAAAGGGTTTTATCAATAAATTTTCAATAATACAAGTATTTTTTAGTTAAATATACGCTGATCATAGTTTTTCTACTACTCTAAAATTTTATAGGACTTTTTAAAAATTGTTTTTTCTCAATTATAAGGTTATTTTTTAAATAATTTAATGGTGTATATTTTATTAATATTTTATTGAATATTATTTTTATATACAATTATCCAGGGTACTTCAAAGTATTTTATTTGTATTTAGTAGCTTCTTTATATTGTTTTTTTTTTCTTTTTAAATTTTTAGGTGCGTAAATTTATATTATTAAATTGATTATTTTATAGGGTTTTATCAATAAATTCTCAATAATACAGGTATTTTTAGTTAAATATGCGCGGATCATAGTTTTTCTACCACTCTAAAATTTTATAGAACTTTTAAAAATTGTTTTTCTCAATTATAAGGCTAGCGAATCAGTCAAATAAATTAGCAATTTCGATATATTAAAAATTGGGTTTCAATAGCTTTTTATTCTTTTAAATTTATTATATTAATTATTTTTAATTTGTTTTTCATAGAATGAATTGCATCATTTGCGGAAAATCCTTCACCCGGCGCGACAACATGAAGCGGCATGTGAATACCCTCCACCGCAATTTTGTTTGCGGTATTTGTGGAGAGGGTGCGGATACATGTGAGCATGTTGCGGGACCACCTAAGAAGGTGGCCAAAGTAGATGTTACACCATCCACAAGTTCTAATAGACCTGTGGATGCTGCGCCATCTACCAGTCGAGATGCGCCTCAGAGAAGCTGTTGTGGGTTGATGTTCCCTAATAATTCTCTGTATAGGGGGCATCTTCGCACACAGCAGCATTTGAATAATAATACATTTATGCTGCCGGATGGAGTGTTCAAAATTAATTCCTCATTTAAAAGCCGGGTCGCGAGTTACAAAATTTTAGGTGATGAGAGTGCTGACATCACAAATTTTTTATCGAATTTGAAAATGAAAGTGTGCGGCCTGATTAACGATGTTCTAGCCAAGGTCGTATCGGGTATTAAGGTACAGTTAGAGCTATTTGCTCATTATGCTAAAACCGTAGCTGATGAGGAAATAGTCGACTTAAAGTCCTTCAATACTCGGTACGTCATTGTCACCGGGTCTTCAGACTTAGAGGACGTTTTTGATCAGGCTGCTGCCATCATAAAATCGAAAGCTGAAGAGTTTTCGGATAGGGGGAGCAATTGGACACTTAAGATGGTCTCGCATTTAGAGGTTAACATCAACAGCTACCAACCTCTTGGGGGATCATCTTATTTGGAACTACCCCCCTCTATTCGAAACAAGAAAGCATGCATCAATATTCAGAACTCGGATGATGCATGCTTGTGTTGGTCGATTGTAGCAGCACTCCACCCGGCAAACATGAGTGTAGATAGAGTTAGTAGTTATCCTCATTACTCCAGCGTCCTAAATTTAGAAGGTATTCAATTCCCGGTTAAAATTAAAGATATTTCAAAAATTGAGAATATGAACAATTTAAGTATTAACGTTTACGGTTTGGCTATTAATGATGAAACAAAAAATCATGAGGTGGTGGGGCCAATTCATTTCACTAAAAGCAGAAAAGATATCCACATCAATTTACTCCTAATTGATGATGGAAAAAGATCACATTATGTTTTAATTAAAAATCTGTCCAGGCTAGTCTCATCCCAAATCAATAACCATGGTCATGAAGCTCACATCTGCGATGGGTGTTTAATTAATTTCAGCACCATCGAAAAATTAAACGCTCATCAACAACACGATTGCAACCATGTGTATACGGTACTACCCTCAACCGACGCGCGTAAAACAAAATTTGGCGATATGCTGCCCGAAAATATTTTACGTTTCGATAGTCACCATAAGAAAATGTCCGTTCCGTTTGTCGTTTATGCGGATTTTGAAAGTATTCTCCAACCGATTCACACATGCAGCCGTGATCCAGCTAGTTCGTATACGAATAAAACATTCAAACACGTTCCATATAGTTTTGCATATCAAATTGTATGTTCGTTTGATGCAAAGTTGAATAAATTTGTCACGTATGCCGGTTTAGATTGCTCAACGGTGTTTGTCCAAAAATTGATGGAAGATGTTAAGCTAATCTATGAAAACTATTTAAAGACTATCGTGCCGATGAAAACTTTAAATAATAGCGAGCGAAAATTATATAATGAGGCCGTGATTTGCCACATTTGTGAGCTGTCTCTCAACGGAGATAGAGTGAGAGATCACTGCCACATTACGGGAGCGTTTCGAGGGGCCGCTCATTCTAATTGTAATCTAAACTTCAAAATTCCGAAATTTGTCCCTATATATTTTCACAATTTGAGCGGGTATGATAGCCATCTATTTTTAAGAGATTTGGCACAACAAAATTTAGATATTGACGTAATTCCTATTAATAAAGAAAGATATATCAGTTTCAGCGCGAAAGTTTTGGTTGGTGACTACACAGATAAAAAATCGGGCGAGAAAAAAAATATTTATATAAAACTACGGTTTTTAGATAGTTTTCGATTCATGGCGTCTTCTATCGATAAGCTTGCACAAAATTTGAGCCCGCAAGACTTTGTCAATGTTAGGCGGGCGTTCCCACTAGATTCACATTTCCATTTAATTAGAAAGAAGGGTGTATTCCCCTATCAATACATAGATACCTTTGGGCGATTGAACGAATCGACCTTACCGGCAAAACGCGATTTTTTTAATTCATTAACGAATGTTGATATTTCGGATGTTGAATATCAACATGCGCAAACTGTATGGAATACGTTTGGATGTCAAAATTTATTAGAGTACTCAAACTTATATTTAAAATCAGACGTTTTACTTTTGGCCGATATTTTTGAAAATTTCAGGAAGATTTGTCGGGATACATACAGTCTGGATCCGGCTCAATATTACACCAGCCCGGGCTTGTCTTGGGATGCTATGTTGAAGCACACCAAAATTGAGCTGGAGCTACTCATAGACATCGACATGCATCATTTTGTTAAGCAGAGTATCAGGGGTGGGTTGTGTCAAGTATCATTGCGGCACGCTACGGCAAATAATAAGTATATGCCTAATTATGATGCGAGTGCTCCTAGCTCGTATTTAGCTTATTGGGACGCGAACAATTTGTACGGGTGGGCAATGTCGCAGTATCTACCATTCGGTGGGTTCAGTTGGGCTAGTCAGGATGAAATTGACAATCTAAATATATCTGGGGTCGCTGATGATTCGCCGATTGGCTATTTTTTGGAGGTAGATGTCACGTACCCTGTAACTTTGCACGATGAGCATAACGACCTTCCTTTTCTACCCGAAAAATGGTGCCTCCCACGTCTAAATTTCAGTATAAAAAGTTGATCGCGAATTTACAGAACAAAGAGAAATATGTCATACACTATCAAACGTTAAAGCAAGCATTACATTTCGGCCTTAAAATCACCAAAATTCACCGCGTTTTAAAATTCAACCAGTCAAACTGGCTTCAAACTTATATCGACCTAAACACCAGCCTACGTCAGCATGCTAGGAACGATTTTGAAAAGGACTTCTACAAGCTTATGAACAACTCCGTATATGGTAAAACCATGGAGAATGTTGATAAGCGAGTAGAAGTCAAATTGGTCACACGTTGGGAGGACCATGGCAAAAGTCGCGGGGCTGGTAGTTTAATCGCGAAACCGAATTTTAAAAGTGTTAGTATTTTTTCTGAAAACTTTGTGGCTGTCCAGATGGGGAAGCTGAAAGTCGTATATAATAAACCTATTTATATCGGCTTCTCCGTCTTGGAGCTATCAAAGCACCTGATGTATGACTTTTTCCACAATTTTTTGAGACGCGTGTATGCAGAAAAGGTCCGTCTGTGTTATATGGATACGGATAGTTTTATCCTAAAAGTAGAGACAGATGATATATACAGCGACATGAAAAAAAATATATCAAAATTCGATACATCGAACTTTTCGGCAAATAATGTCTACAGCATAGCACCTCAAAACAAGGCTGTTTTAGGTTTATTTAAAGACGAAAATGCGGGTAATATAATGAGTGAATTTGTCGGATTGCGCGCAAAAATGTATGCCTTAGAGGTTGAGGGTAGGGAGATTAAAAAGGTTAAGGGTGTTAAAAAGAACGTTGTGCGGGATGAGATTAGTCTGGCAGATTACAAACACTGTTTATTGAATAATGATATTTTATTAAGAGAGCAAAATCTTTTTCAAATCAAACTACATGAGATTTATACCGTCAAGCAAAATAAATTGAGCCTATCACCTCACGATGATAAACGCCGGATTGATGAGGATGGCATTCATACTCTCGCCTGGGGGCATTATAAAATCGACTCACCAGCTCCTTAGATGGTCGCTGCACATGCCTCGGGTGCAGCTGCTCTACCGCCTCAAATTGGGTAAGTACCCCCACCCTTTTTTTTGTTTGCTTCTCACTGTAATTTTCTCCCACTAAATCAGTATTAGTTTGTTTGCATTCGAGTTCACACATATTCTTTAACCTCTAAGATTAAAATGGAAGCTAGTAAGAATACAAAATTATTATGTACATAAACTTATATCTATATATTTTTTAATTATTTTCAGAAACTTATAATGAATTTATTGGCGATTCGCTTAAAATGATTGATGATAATATCGTTAAGGAAAAGCAACTGATTGGGCAGTCATCATACTTCCTCAACAAATGCGGTTCGAAGTGGGTGAATATCGGCCTTAGTCCGGCGGCTGGATTCGTGCCCATCATCCAGATTCGATCGCCTGCAAGCTGTGATTTCTTTACATTGGACGAGTGGGAAGAATTTTGTAAGACGGAGGGTTGCAGTCCGAATCATCAAATTCGAACGTCAACATTTAGAGATACTAGCGTAATTGTATTAAGCAGTCGCAATCAGCAACTGGTATTGTCCTCCGATACCTATAGCAATTTGTTTAATTTGCGACTGCTCATTAAGAGTAAATTAGAATTTTTAGTAAATAGTAATTTCATAACATTTTATAAAATGATCTTAACCGCCTGCATGGCATTAACTGGAGATTTATATACGAATGTATCAAAATTACTTGTTGATCATTGTAATTCATTTAACGCTTTCCTTATGATGGAAGTGCTACATATTAGCTATAATTCGCTTTACTATGACTTTGAGCTCATGAAGCTTGGAGATATTGTTAATTTAAAATAATATTGTTAATTTATAAATAATAATAAATAAATTGTTTTCTTAAAAATATATTGTTTGTTTTATTTTATTTTATAAGTAGGATATACATTTCAAGCATGCGGCTATCACAGAAGCAGACAGCCGTTGCGGTTTCCGCTGGAAACATGTTTAGACCTGTTTGAAGTACATTGAGAAGCGCGATAGCAAGCCTGGTAATTTATTCAGGAATTCTCTAGAAACAAAGACCATCTTGATGGTCAGCCATTTTGGCTGATGTCACCTTAGTTTGGCTAGTGACCGTGAGAGGATGCTGCATTATGGTAATCATGAGAGATGCCATTTCTTGGTTAGTGGCTGTGAGAGGGCGTCACATTGGGTTGGTAATGATGAAATCTGCCATTTCTTAGTTTGGTTAGTGGCCGTCAGAGGGCGCCACATTGGGTTGGTAATGATGAAATCTGCAATTTTTAGTTGGGTTGGTAATGATGAAATCTGCAATTTTTAGTTGGGTTGGTAATGATGAAATCTGCAATTTTTAGTTGGGTTGGTAATGATGAAATCTGCAATTTTTAGTTGGGTTGGAGGCCGCGAGGGGGCGCCACATCACTTGGGTTGGTAATGATGAAATCTGCAATTTTAGTTGGGTTGGTAATGATGAAATCTGCAATTTTTAGTTGGGTTGGCGACCGCGAGGGGGCGCCACATCAGTTGGGTTGGCAGAGGGCGCCACTAGGGCGAGGGGGGTGAGGGGGAGCTGGGTGAGAGGGGGAGGAGGCGCCAGAATCGGCGTAAGTACCCTACTCACAGAAATAATAATTGGTGACTTGAACTTAAATTTGCTTAACAGAACTGATAAAATCATAAATGGATACCTTAACATAATGAACTCCAATGTTTTTTTACCATACATAAACCACCCAACTAGAACACAAAGTAATTCAGCTACCTGCCTTGATCATATCTTTGTGAGGCATGATAATGGTAACGCCTTTTCTTCATTTGTAATCAATCATGATATAACCGATCATTTCCCTATAATATTAAGTATTAATAATGCATATAGCACAAAACAGGAAACACTAGAAATCACAATGTGTGACAACACAAACTTAAGCATTACCAAACTCAAAGACAAATTAAAAAATAAAGACTGGGCGGAAAACATTCGTTGCAGAAACTCAGAAGATGCAACACAGTGTTTCATCCAGGATTTACTGCACACAATGGAAGAATGTAAATACACATGCATTAAAACTTATAAAAGAAAAAACTCTTGGATTACTCTGGCAATCACCAATTCTATAAGAACCAGGGATAAAATGAAAAGAAGGCTACTTACTGGCTCATTATTCAGAACAAAAAAGTGCTGAATATAAAATATATAGGAACCACCTCAAAAAAATTATAACAATATCCAAAAATAATTACTACAAAAGTAAAATAGAAAATAACCGGACCAACCTAAGAAAGATATATAGATTAATAACAGAGGTAAGCAATGAATATACAAAAAAATCAACGTCCAAGATGCAAATCAAACACCTTTTGAAGATGAACGGAGCATGGCCGAATACTGTAATGAATTCTTTATAAATATTGGTATTCAAATGGCGCAAAAAATACCAATACCCAAACAAATGACTACAAAAACGAGTCACAGTCACTTGTTAGAATTTTGTGATAAAGATTTAAGGTTAGTAGTTCTCCTCTGTTATGCATGTTAAGCCAGCCCGTATCAATCAGTTTGTGCGACACATGCTCAAATTTCCTGATACCGTGGATATATCTCAGACAAGCATTTTGAGGTTTCTTTATTCGGAGACTCGTGGCATTGTCAAGACAGGCATGATATAGAGTACACTCACACAGTGATTTTTCGTCCTTTTAAATAGTATTGACCTGTTCGGATATAGACTTCTCAAATTCATGTATGCCGATTTTATGCAGTTAGTCACATGATCACGAAAACGAAACGAGTTATCCAGAGTCAAGCCCAAACTCCTGGCGCTATCAACCACAGGAATCCCCCATCATTAGATGTCCACCAATGTGGACATCTAATGATGGGTTCAATGTGCTAACAATTTCCCTATTACCGAAGACCAAAGCCTGCGATTTTGCAGGATTAATATTTAGTGAGTACCTGAGAGACACAGATAGAATAGCCTTCAGATCCTCATTCATTCTTTGAATATCCTCCACACAATCCGAAGCTCTAAATGTGTAATATACCTGGGCATCGTCCGCATACAGATGTATTTTTGCATAACGTAAATAATTGATAAGAGATGAGGTGTATACAAAAGAGGACTTGGGACAGAGCCCTGTGGTACACCCCGCTGCAAAATAAGCGACGCAGAAGTCCTGTCGCCGATTTTTACACATTGAGACCTATTAAAAATAAATGAGGTTAGTAATTGTAGAGAATCATGGCAAAAGCCCTTATTTTTCGTACATCCAAGAGTGTTGCATGATTCACCGCCTTGCAATAATCCAGCAACACGAGAACAGTGACCAGACCCCGGTCCGTGGCACGCAGAATGTCATCCGTCACACACAGTAATGCAGTGGTGCAACTGAAACCCGACCTAAACCCCGATTGAACACTCGGCAAAAGTTTCATATCCGACACATATTTCCTCATCTGCAACTCCATAACACGCTCAAAAACTTTAGCCAGTACAGGTAGCACACTTATAGGCCGAAGATCTTTCAAATCCTGAACCTGGTTCCTCTTAGGCAACGGAATCACCAGCGCCTTCTTTAAGCAAGTGGGATAATAATTCAGAAGTATGCAAGAGTTGATAATATGAGCTATGTAGGGTATAATATACGGGGCGCAAAGTCGAATCATGCGCACATCTATGCCATCGTAGCCCACAGCGGTGGAATTGATATTATTATATATATATATCTATATATAATATCAGTCTGACGTCAAATATCACGCCCAAATCTCTGATCCTTTGAAGATACTCCATATCCTCATAATTTAAATTTCAGACACTGTAAAATGGTACTGCACACACAGCGCGTGAAACACATTTATCGGCCGATTATTCGAGTCTCGCCAATGAAAGATGTTTTCCAGGTCAGCTTGAATGCGAAAGCAAACTGTAATCGAACTAATATTAAAATCTTCTAATCAGCGTTTGAAAGACTTACTTGCAGAATCATGATATTCCTTCAGAAAGCCAGAAATGCCTCAGCCAAATTCCACATCCCAGCTGATACAAAAGCTTCTCCCACATGAGAATAAGTAGTCAGCCAAAGTTTACATCCCACTGCTGCAATAATATATAAAATGATCAAAGTGAGAACACACCATATTACGTCCTGGTTCATCCGTTTCTCCAGGGAAGATCTCTTGTATCTGGGGCCTCCGTTGTTCAGCATAGCTTTATTTTTGTACTGCAAATGATAATGGAAGTGAGATCATTAATAAACATATTGAACTGTAAAGCACCGCAGGATTTGCAACGGTACAGCCAAATTGAAATATTTTGTAATTTTAAATATGAATATTGATTATTTTTCAAAGTTGATTTGTTAGAAACGAAGTGTAAATTTCTTTAACCTTTTTATTCTAAATGTATATCAACCTATGTATGAGTTAAACATTAGTTAGATAAGATATGTTTATATCATATTTAAAACTTGAGGTGTCGAGTGTTTGTGTTTATCACCGTTTGATACGTGAGAAAGTGCATGTAAATTATAACCACTATAAAGGCGCAAAGAGAGAAGGGATTTTATGTGCTTCCCAGAGAACAAGGATTTTAAGAGAAAGAAGTCGACCACAAGCCGTCAAGAAAGGAAGTCGATAGGGGACCATCGAACATATCGGTCGACAGCCTATTAGACTGTTATAATTAGACCGTTAAAAGTAATATAAGGTTCCCTAATTAATAAGGTAGTCGAGTCAAATATAGCGGTCCACAGCGACTGTCTTTTTGAACCTCAGAAATAATATAAAAGGTTCTTTCTTTATATAGAGAGTTCGAACGACTAAAAAGAATTAAATGTGTAAAGTTTACTGTACAAGAATTTGAAAAAGTGTAAATCCACCTAGAGAAAAAGTAAGAGGTTACTTATAAGGCCCCGACAGCAGCTAAAGAAGCTGCTGGTATCCATACCGTCGGAGAAGGACTTTCACAAAGTAAACCGACCACGACAAGATCTTCTCTTCAGTGAAAAAAAAAGAAGAAGAAAAGAAGACGAAAATTAATAAAGGTATTTAAAAGTTATTATTGTGCGAGTGCTAAATAAACTAGAATGTTAAAATTTGTCTTAATTTAGAGACTTAATTAAATAATATGATAATCTAATATTAAAAGACATAGACTTAGTAATAATCTAAAAATATTATATGAGTTATTATGTTTAAATCTGAGCATAATTTGTTTTCTATTCTAGACCTATGTTGTTTGTGTTGATATAGATATGGAAAAGCACTAGAAAATAAATAATGTTTAATGTATGATTTTGTAGAGACAATTAAATAGTTGCAACTAATATTAAATGACTTTAATAGTGTGTTTATTTTAACACAATTTGATATTATTTTGTATATGTTCTTTGTGTCCATATTGATATATGCAAAATGTTGGTTTCTATCACAAATATTATTTAAATTAAAATACTTTGTTTTCTTTAATTGCGTCTTATATTAGTGCCCTAAGATTACTTTTCTTAATCTTTTTATACCTGAATCGTCCTGGGATAAAAAGATGAGCTAGCCAGGTAAAACGATTTAGTTTTCATTTTATTTAAACACATTAAAATATAACGGGTAATAATTTGGTGGTTAGCGGTACAGATTCCAGATATAGCGGTGGAGGTGAAAAAGCTAAATTCATTATAAAAAACGTACCGTGAATACTTTTACAAATAAGGATATTACAAGACATATTCCAGACATAGCAGTTGAGGTGAAAAAGGAAATTTTTTTTATAAAATACGTACTATGAATACTTTTATGAGTAGGATATCACAAGATTGATAAGCTCATCACTGAAATCAGAAGATCTAAGCTTGACTGGGAAAATGGTGTATGGTCCACACCATCTTCCCAGTCAAGCTTACATCTTTTGATTTCAGTTCATTTGGTCAATGATCAATTTTATTCGCAATAATAGAAGCAAATGTTTATATTTTCGTTATTTTGGATTAGCTTAGTTCTGAGAGCTTTGGCAAAAAATAATTTGCTGTTTGATTTGTTGAAATCGTGAAAATAAAACTTAACATGCAATTGTCTAATATTATCATAATTATTATATTACTGTGTTTTTTATGATTTTAGAATTGCAGATAATTCTATTCCTGCACGCTTGCTACTTCAAAATAGAAGCGACCAAAACCTGCTTAGATAATTTTTACACATTGAAAGCTCATTGGCCAGAGTTTTCACTTCAACGTAACGTTTTCTCTGATGATATGCAACAGGCATCTGAATCGCTGTAAGTTTCATTTTCGCTGAATAATATAAGGAAATAGCAGTTAATTGTCATCTTGAACCACCAGCTGACTTTGTTCTCAGTGTCAACTCAAAAACTCTGGAAAAAGGTATTTAAGACTATTTTCAATTATAAGATTGCATACAAACTGTTTTTCTGCATTGAACTTATTAAGCAGTTCTTCTCAATATTTCTTTTGATTTCTAAGCAAAAAAAAATCAGCTAGTGGTTCAGATAAATTGACAAAATAATTTTGTTTATCTGTTCTTGATTTTTTGATAATAAGTTTGAAATAGATTATAAAACTACTATTAAAATATCAGATCCCTACCTGACTCATTTTATAAACTTAAAATCAGTTGTTTATTTACTAGTTTCATATTTGACTAATATGTGAAATTTATATAAGAGCGCCTGTTTCAGATTATACCCATGCTTCAAGAGAGTGTTAATCATATAGGTAAACTTCTAAACATTGAATATTACAAAAAATGATGATAAACAATACTAAATGACATTAGAAATGTTGCACCTAGAGTGAATGATTTGTTCAATTTTATTATTTGGCAATGTGATTGTTTTATATCACAAGTGAAGCGATAACATTTGCAAGAAAGTTTATTAACACGTAATACGAAAAAGTTGGGCGACTCCGTAGCTGAGTACACTCCTGCACACGTCTAGGCATCGACAAAATGAGTTGGTCGATATCTGATTGTGGCGCATCGTTCCAAGCAAATTGTGCTTCGTGAATTAACTGTGCCAGGGTCTGTGGAGGATGGTGCAAAATTGACAGTCTCCTCCCCATAATATCTTATAGCTATTCGATGGGGTTTAAATCCAGTAAACGGTGTAGCCACGACAAAACATTAACGCTGGCTTCTTGGAGGAAGTCCATAGTTCGACGAGCAATATGGGGACGTGTGTTGTCTTGCTCAAGAAGTGCGTGCGCACGGCCATCTAGATAAGGTAGTAAAATGGTTTGTAGGACGTTATAAATATTACACGCAGCTCTCATACTGCCTCGAATAAAGAGAAGTGGTGATCGGCTACCATAGGCAATAGGCCTCCAAACCATTACTCCAACAGTCATGTGTACATTTCTCTCAACAGCAATTCCAATATCACGTCGCATTCCAGGCGACTTCTTATCATTCAACGACCATCCTGCATACCTAGACAGAATCGCGAGATTCGTCGCTAAAGACGACATTATGCCATTCTGCCTCCCAATGCTGCCGTTCTCTCCACCAATTCAACAGTTGACGACAGTGGTCAGCAGTCAAAGAAAGCGATAATCGTGGACGGAATCAAAAAAGTCCTAAGGCTCGAATGGGGCGATATAGTTTACGCATTGTAGCAGGTGTACCTTCTTCTCCAAACCATTGGTCAGCGATTTGACGCGTAGTAGTAAAACGGTCTCGTAAAGCTAGTTGTCTGAAGCGCCCCTCCTGCCGCTCTGTGGTACGCCTCGGCTGACCAGTTGGTCTTCTTCGTGTTCCTCTACCTTCTTCCGCCCAAACACGACACATATGCATTACTCTCATTGTATTACAATTAACACGGCGACCAATTGCGCGAAAGGACAAACCAACATCTCGATAGGCAACAATTCTGCCCTTGTCAAAGTCACTAACATAGTGATAATTTTGACGCCTTCGAACTCGAGGCATTTTGTTACGCTTAACACTAGTAAACAGAGGCGCAATAACTAAACATTTCTGTACTAGTCAGCTCGCATAGACAAGGTTCTTAAAAAAACCCAGATACAATTCTTTTATCGCAAAAAATTATCAGAGAAAAACAGTTCATATTGTTACCATAGCACGCTTTAAATATAGTCATTCTAGTCCGGGAATTTTAGCACCAAAAACGGGGTTCGCTCCGCAAAAAATCCTATCAATTGATTTTTCGATTGGATTATGTCAGAGGCTGTCCCCTAAGTATAAAACCAAATTTGTGTCGTCCAAAACCGCGAGCGTTAGCCGCCATCTTGAAAAACGCCTTCTTGCAAATATCTCGACAACGATGAGTTTTACGTTAAAAATTATTTTTTCCCTATTGTCAATATTTGCCAAGATATAGTCGATTGAAGAAAACGATTTTTTGTTTTTGAAAAATATCTCGATAATTTTTGGAAATACAAAAAAAATGTGATTATCGAAGTTGTAGAGCATAACATTTTCTACAATTTTTGTATGAAACTTCTTTTTTTCAATCGATAGTTGCTAAGTTATAGTGCATTGAACGTTGCCGTCAGGTCTAGGAAAACAGCGATTATTGGTAATACGTTGCTCTAGCATGCCAAGAACAAGTGTAAGGAGACGCGACATCTTGGCGGCAAGTATTGCAGGAGGTAATTAGTACATGTCTGTGTGTTCTTTAACAATAAGGATATATGGATATTCATAGATTTTTAACCATGAATATTCTATTTGAATAGAATGAATGGTAGTTTTTGATGGATATCCTGAAGATATCAGTCTTATGGGTACTAAGTCTTCTGAAAGTCTTCGTCGATCGAAAAAGAACTTTTCCGCAAATATTTTAATATCACCGAGACAATGATTACAACAACTCCTCAAGAAAAGTTCTTAGCCAATGACAGCAATAAATCTCACATGATAGCAATGATATCGAAGGAACTTCGAAAATCTGAAATTCGTGTCGAACAAGCTGTGGAAGATGCTGACACGCTGATTATCGAAAGAGTTGTGAATTTATCTACGCATTACGAGACAGTCATCGTTGTAGTAGAGGACGTCGATCTGCTCAACGTGCGCGACCACATCCTGGCCGTGTAACTCCTCAACCATAACCTCGGCCTGAGCTCTGGCTTCTGGTTGTGGCGCAGCTGGTGGATTTCTAGGCCGGCACAGATGCTTTGCTAGGTGGTTCTCTAGCCCCTCTGAGTCGCATACCGTTTGCCGCATAGCGCGCAATGGTGCCTTGCTTCAACTTGGGGAACTCTATTCATGGCCGTAATGTGACCAAGAACATGAATATAGGAAAATGTCGTTCCCCGAAGCTCGCCAACACTGACGCTACAAAATCCTAGCTACCTCTGCTACTTCCTTTCGAGAATCGGAAAGCATTGCCCGCCTGTCACCACTTGGAGGCCCTGTTGGCACAGGGTGGTAGCCGAGCAAAAATGGCCCAAACTTTCGTAGTATCCGACGAGAAGGTACGCACTCAACTCGACGGGAGTTTGGTGGGTTTACTGAACTTCCATTTGCCCAACAGGCATTAGCGCACAAGAAAAAAAAATATCTATTTTCGCAAGCCCGGAAAAGGACGCACTCCAGAATCTCTATACAGCCCACGTTGTCTGAAGACGGAGTATGGTGAAAATTTAAGAGAACACATTCTATTTTTACATGCATTCAGCGGTTGCGACACAACGTCAGCTCCGTTTTAAATTTTTTATTTTTTTATTGCTCTGTATGGAGGTAATAAAATCGAACCATCCATCGACTCGATACAAGAACTTTGACAATATAGCTCGGAACACCAAGCTGAACTTATCCATTCTACCACCGACGCAGAATACAGCCCGTTACAATTCCTTCAGGGTGTATCATCAGGGCCAAAGTTGGCTGGGATTTCACCATGACCCGGAAGAATGGGGCTGGAAGCGCGCTACGGATCGCTTATCACCGATCACAATGAAAAAACTCCCGCGCCGCAAAATTTGCTACAAATAATATCCTGCAAATGCAAGACAAATTGCGGAGCTGCTTGCGGATGCCGGAAGAGTGGCTTAAATGTTCCGTTATCTGTTCAAACTGTAGTGGCCAAACATGCGATTACGCAATCCCTACAGTATACAGGGTGAGTTTTTTTTCATTATTTGTATGGGGATTTCGAAAACCATAAGAGATACGCATTAGGTTAAATGGAGAAAGATTTGCATTTTTATAAGCCTCATGCAGATACGTTTTTGTCCATTCAAGAAAATGCATGGTTTACTAGATATTTGCAAAAAATAGAATTTCTCCAAAACCTTTTCAGTGCTATAACACTTCTATTCTTAAAGTTAGAAAAAAACTTTTTCAATATTGTTTTTAGGAAATTCAATTTCAAACAACGACAACTTTTTAAATTTTTAATTTTGCTTAGCATTTTTGAGTTAGCCAGCAAAGTCTAATTTTTTTAAATGGAAACTATAGTATGACATATTCTAGTAGTGCATTTTTTTCTGCTTGCAATGATGTAAGGGTTGTAGAACTTATTTTAATAAATAACTGCACAATACGCTATTATTATGTTTATCAAAAATCATGTCTTGCCATGGAAAAGAAAAGAAACTTATAATATACAATGTAATATAAGAAACAATAAAAACGCTAAACGAATTAATTATTAACAACACGTAACACGCCAAATTTACATTAAGTGTTCGAAATGCCCACCATTATTATCGACGCACATATGGCACCTTTTCAACACTGAGTTAATAGCTCTCCTAATTTTGCGCCCATATAAGCTATCAAATACATTAATAACAGATTCCAATAGCTCCTCTTGGGTTGCATATGATCGCACTTATATGAGATCTTGTATTGCTCCAAAGACGAAAAAATCTAACGGTGAAAGATCTGGGGAACGTGCAGGCCATAAAACAGGACCATTTCTGCCGATCCACGAGTTTGGAAATAATTCACCTAAATATCTTTTGACCTGTGCCTGATAGTGAGGCGGGGCACCGTCGTGTTGAAACCACCGGAAATTTGTACGGGTCTGTAAATATAATTCATCTAGGATACTGTCGAAATCTTCCCTAAGAAATTGCAAATATCGATTTCCGGTTAAAGTTTCATTAAAAATAAATGGCCCAACAAGTTGCGAACCAATAACACCACATCTTAAATTGAAGCCAAACCTAATCTGGGGTCGCCTTTCTTCTAAACGGTGAGGATTTATTGCGATTGAACATGCCGCAGTTTCTAAAACGTGTATCGTCGGTCCATAAGATCTGCATCGGAAAGTTATTATTTTCATGGCACATATTTACGAACCAAGCACAAAAATTTAATCATCTTTCATCGTCTTCAGGGTGTGGAGTTTGACCAACTAATATTTTATAAGGATAGTACTTATGTTTTGATAAAATTCTCACTACTGTGCGTTGTGAGGTAGCAGCGTTTTGTGCAATTTGTCGCGTTGATGTTGATGGATTCTGATTAACAGCAGCTAAAACATTTATCTCCGTGTTTTCACCAATATTACCATTATTTCTAGGTTTAACAAAACTTCCATACTCTTTTAAATTAATGTATACATTCTTGAAGGTGTCTAACGATGGTTGAAGGCGATCAAAATACAATTAAAAATAGCTTTCGGCGGCTTCTTTACTATTTTTGTTACAAATAATGTAACATTCGATCATATCAAGTTTCTCAAGATTTGTGTACCCATAACTAACTTTGTAAAGCAACTAAATCACTAACAAAACCAACTATAGTCACCCTAATGAACGAACTGCCAACTACAACACTTATATCATAGCAAGCAGAAAAAAATGCACTATTAGAATATGTCATAGCCAACTATAGTTTCCATTTAAAAAAATTAGACTTTGCTTGCTAACTCAAAAATGCTAAGCAAAATTAAAAATTTAAGAAGATGTCGTTGTTTAAAATTGAATTTCTTAAAAACAATATTCAAATTTTTTTTTTCTACCTTTGAGAATAGAAGAGTTATAGCACTTAAAAGGTTCTGGAGAAATTCTATTTTTTGCAAATATCTAGTAAACCATGCATTTTCTTAAATTGACAAAACGTATCTGGATGGGGCTTATAAAGATACAAATCTTTCTCCATTTAACCTAATGCGTATCTCTTATGGTTTTCGAGATCCCCATACAAATAATGAAAAAAACTCACCCTGTATAATAATCGGTCTTTTCCTAGACCTGACGGCAATGTTCAATGCGGTATAACTTAGCAACTATCGATTTAACAAAAAAAAATCATGCAAAAATTGTAGAATATGTTATGCTCTACAACTTCGATAATTACATTTTTTTTTGTATTTCCAAAAATTATCGAGATATTTTTCAAAAACAAAAAACCGTTCTTTTGAATAGACTATATCTTGGCAAATATTAACAATAGGGAAAAAAGTTTCAAACAAAGACGGAAAATATTATTTTCCACAAAAAAGGTTCTCACAATTTTTAACGTAAAACTAACCGTTTTCGAGATATTTGCAAAAAGGCGTTTTTCAAGATGGCGGCTAACGCTCGCGGTTTTGGACGACACAAATTTGATTTTATAATTAGGGGACACCCTCTGACATAATCCAATCGAAAAATCAGTTGATAGGATTTTTTGCGGAGCGAATATCTAAAAATCCTGGACTATTCTGATGGCAAGAAATAAAGTTGAACAAATTATTCCTTCTAGATGTAACACTTCTAATGTCACTGAGTATAAAACTAAAAAACTGATAGTGGTTCAAGAACGCTATAGAAAAATATTTAGACTATTTATGATTTTCAATGCAATGAGACCCATTTTCTAAAAGGCATTGATTATACAAAAAACAATTCTTTTTAATTTTTACTTTCTAAGCAAATTGTCATCAGCTGGTGCTTCAGGTATCATCGTTGAAACTCTGGAAAACCGATTCTTAGCTAACTTGATTGTTCACGGAGAAGTGGTTGATACAGTTGCTTGGCCAATGTTTTCAAAAAATTTATTCTGTTCAGCTGATTTGTTTTCGCACGTGACTGACAGATGATATAGGCATCTCTCAAAAATATCTTCATATATTCGTTATTCTACAATAACATTTAGCACTTTAGGCAGACCTTCCATATGTCATTTGAAGCGATACATCAAAGAAGTAACGATGACAGCTTTGTCTTTCTTTGACACTTTGGAAATCAAAGTTTTATTCCTTACAAAGTCATAGAGTGTGAATCGTAATAGTCTTGCTGTTGACGGTAGAAATTCTTTGGGTATTTTCCGTTTGTTGAGATAAATTTAAAAACGTTTGCATGAAAAAATGCTTCATTCTTCTTTCTATAGTTTCTTAATTTTATTTTTTGTCTCCCACCCTTTACTACTGTCTGATATTTAGTTCGAATTCATGTTTCATTTTCTAGATATATTTATGTTTTTAGTTTAACTACAGCGTTACCTTTACCAACCAAGCATAACCATACCGTCATCTATGGTAAACTTTTCGACACCAACCCAGATAAATTCAATTACAATAATTTCTTGAAAGCATTCGATATGATTTCAATAGCATGGGTGAGAACATTAGGAACATGCGAAGGATTTGTGCTTGTCATGGATACAGATGGAATAACATTTAGCCATTTCGTCAAAGTGAATATCATGTCACTTAAGAAATATATGTACTACGTTCAGGTAAGAAGTAAATTTTATTTAATAAGCCAATAACTATTTACTACTTAAATAGCAACGAAGCAGGGGCGGAGGATTACGCGCTTATTTGAAAGTTGATCAAGCATTACCGTACCTAATTTGTCCAGTCAGTGTGTCGAAAAGAAAGCAGATATGAGTGAGTGTTTTTAAGTCGCTGTAATAGACGGGTTGGATAATAGTGAGAGAGCTCTTTCATATGGTAATGTTTTAGTGGCTCATTATTAATTTAATTATATTTTTTTAACGCAATTTTCGCGTCAGTAGTCTTTAAACTATAGTTCACCAAGCAACTTCACCGGGAAGAAAATGTGAAATATGGAGAAAATCAAATATCGCACCGTTATCAAGTTCCTTACAAAAGAAAGAAAATCTGTTCATACCTTAAATAAGATATACAGGGTGAATGATTAGTAGCCGCTTCTTCGATTGCTCTTTTGTGTTTTAAATAAAAGAAAAAACAATTAGTGGAAGATTCATGGCTGCTTGTGACGCATATTGTGAAAATACTTTAAGCTCTGACGCACTTCCGGTTTCAACGGAAATGCACATAACTTAATTTTTTTAAATGACTCACCCTATATATTTTTGGATTTTCTAGTACTGCTTCAAATTGTCTGTTCAACTGTTTTTTCTTTTTCAAAATTGAGACAATAGTTTTTGAGTTATTAATATTTTTTGAAAATTGACCAAAACACGTGTTCAGAAAGAAATCATTTTCACATTGTTTTTAATAGTAAAAACATTAACTTTGGAAGTGCTTGTAGCCAAGAAAATTCTGCATCATTTGGTAAAGTTGCACTCGACAATACCTCAAAAAACTTTGTGTTTTCAAAGCCTACTTCCTGAAATTTTCACATATCAAATACTTATTTTTGTTTAATGGAACATCCAGTATTTTATTGAAGCATTTTGTTCCTTTTTTGATTCTCTTTCATTTTTGTTAAAAATGTCCTATACCTATCTTTTATAATTTCTGAGATAATCACTATAGGAGCAATTAGCGGTCAATTAAAGAACTACGCGTGCTGTTGTTCTATGTCCCAAAATATTCGTTCAACCAAGAGAAGGCAGGAATGAGGCCCGACTTCCTTAGCCAACTGTCCAACAAAGTAAATGTTAAATCCAACTGTCCCAAAAGTAATAATTTTACAGAATAAAACATCGCATTTCAATTTTTTAATTCCAGCAATGTCCAGTTGCAGTATTTCATTTTTGACACTGTTGGTTAACATCGAAATAAAATAAAGGTTATGTTTACTGACATATTTGAAGATGTCCTCAAAAACGATTTTGAAGGTTTTCAGGCGTGATAAAGTGAGAGTTTTTATGTGTTATAATAACGAAAATTGTGACGATGAACGTAATTCACTTTAATAGAAGGTTATTTCGTCGGTAAACAACAAAAAATTGAGAAAGCCAGGATTATTTATCTGCTACCCAATGACAAAAATGTAAGCGATTCTGAAAATTTATTTCATATAACCCTTTATATGAATATGCTACGGGTGAATTACATATTTCCTAATTATTCTGGATTCTCAAATTTAACTTACATCTTACTGACCAATTTTCATAGTACTAGTATGGGGATGTTCGACTACTCGCAAGTATCATAAACGTCTTATCCTCGCCAGTTATTGATTTTTCCGTGCCTTTTTTTCATATTCAATACATTCTGTTCACTCATACCATTCCTTTATACTTTCGACGGTTTCTGGCTTCGGTTGACTTTTACCAGAGATCGCTGTGCATAAAGTCTGGATGGTAGCAAAGAGTTTCTTTCAGATTCACCCAAAACGCCAATCATATGTTTCATAACAATAATATTAAAAAAGCTAGTGGCTCAATTTTGAAAAATTAAAAACCGTTAAATAGACAATTTAAGACAGTACTAGAAAATCCAAAAATATATAGAGTGAGTCATTTAAAAAAAATTTTAGAACATGCGCCCCAAGAAACCATGAATCTTCCACTGATTGTTTTTTTTTAATTTAAAACACAAAAGAGCAATCAAAGAAGTGACTACTAATGACTCACCCTGTATAGAGAGAGTATAATGTCAGTTTGTGCACAAATAAAGTCAAGCCTAGCGGGGTACGCGGAGTGTGCATCTTGGTGGGTTGCATACCGTTAAGTGATCATATGTAATAAAATTTATTAAATTATATAAATTCGAATACTATTACTTTTTAATTGTTTATAATAGAAAGCTACTTTTCTAATAATTATACTTTAACAAAACAAATTATACAGATACAGATTTATTAATGCAAAAGTATTTAGAACTGCAGTCGGAATAATATTTGTATAAAAGATATTTAAAATTCGAATAAAAAGTAACACTTTTACTTTTATATAATAGTTCTTTTTTTTGCAAATATTTCGCGTATTATGCATTCCATACAGATTTAGTACAAAAGTATCGAGCGCTCATGTTGGAACAATTTCTGTATATAGAAAGATTCAAGATTAGATCCGGAAGTTACACTTCTAGTAACATGTTTATTAAAAGGATGCACGTTATTTAAAATTTAATTAGGAATAACTTAAGATTAGATCCGGAAGTTACACTTCTAGTAAAATGTTTATTAAAAAGATGCACGTATTTAAAATTTAATTAGGAAAAACTTTCGTATAAAAAATTCGGTACCCACATGGTTTTTGTAGTTTTACCTGGATTTAGCTTCATACCGGTAAATTTTTGATCATTAACGTAGTTGCTCGCATAGTGACGTTATCAATGAACTTAATTGCCAATGGCAACTTGGAGATTCCTTTTCTCCAAAAGGCTTTACGTTCTGAAAATTTGGTAATTATTATTAGAAGTGGTATAGTTTTTTGAGTAGGTAAGTTGGTAAAAATTCACCAATTCACAAATTCTTGATTTATGAATGCGAGTTATGTTTTGAACAACACAACACAATAGAATGACGATTCCAACATTCTAAAACAATCTTTTTTTCCGACGAAGACAAACGAAATTCGATATAAGTCACGAGAAAGTACCAATAGCAGGTAACAGTTCAAATGACCTAAATTGTAGAATGTCAAAAATGGAGCAAATAATTAAAAAACAACTATTCTCTATCATGGTGGGGAACCGACTATATGCAAAAGAAAAATTTACCACTTTTTTTGAGGTGCTGGAAAACGCACATACAAAATCATGATCCACAAATTCGGAGTTCAGTTTTTCTCATACAATATAAGAAATTGGCTTTCTAGGTTCATTTTCATCTTGAAATGTATATACTGACTGGTCTAAATGTTGTTATAGCAAGGTAATCAGCTCTATAGAAGATATCTTTATAGTTATAAATATACAGGTGTATTTAAAAACACACTCATTTCGAAAACAAGCTGTATAAAATAAGATATTTTAAAAATGTGCTTTAGATGGTGCGAAACAACATTCGGCATTGAAATGTTTGACTGACTGAAATAAGCACGTAAGCATTCGTTCGTGGTTCGTCGGGACTTGAATATCGTTCGCTTGGTGCCAGGCATATATAATTATAATGGACTGCATATATCTGTCTTACGCTAAAAAAATAATTGTTTTAACTTCCTACTATTATCCTTAAAAGGGGGTGAATATCCTTAAAAGGTGCCAAGTTGCCACTTGTTATATTTTTAAAAGGATGCTGTTTGTTGTTGTCCTTAAAATATGCCGTATTAGCTAGCTCTAATGGTGAATTGCGTAAAAGAAAGAAACACAAAATATATAATAAGAAAATAAAACAAATGTAGGATTATTATATTTATTTTCCTGTAAAAGAATTTTTAATTAGTACATAAAAGAAGAGATAAAAAAAATTAAGGAAAATAAAACAACAAGAGTGTCCTCAAATTCTTTAATAAATTATTAGTAAATAAACACAATAACACAAATATTGATTCACGTAAGGAGTAGGTGAGATAGAAAGGAAGAGGGTGAGAAGGAACGAGTGGGTTGTTCGAATGATTATTAGTTAAGCAGGTATTATTGGTACGAGGGTTCGAGGGATCGTTAATCTCAAAGCCGTGATTTTTAGATACATTAAGAATGAATGGAGTAAAATTTAGTGTAGCGAATAGAATAACTAATAAACAAAATAACAAGTATGGTGGAGGGATACTTATACTTTGTGGTGTCCTCGCTGTCCTCGGGTCCCGTAAGTCTGGAGTCGGAGCGTAGATTAATCGGCGAATCAGAATAGGGATCTGACAAAGTACGCGAACTAATTAATCGAACCAGCGAAGGAATCGCGGCACTATAACTTGACTTTGTTATGTTAAAGCACAATGGGGGCACTAAAACAAACGTGACTTAGAACTGGGAGGGACGCGAACTTGGAACGATGTAAAGCTGTGGATGCGTAAGAGGAAAAAAATTAAGAGAAAGCTTTTTTATTCGATCGTGATTTATATATGGTCGCGGTAAAAGAAAGCGAGAGACCCGCATCGGAAAGGCAGAGTGGGGGTGGTAAGGGCGCGAACTGTTTTTAAGAGAATAAGAGAACATAATTCGCGGGACAATCAATCAATAAATACAGGAAAAAAACATTATAACCAGATTCGTTATTAAATATAGAAAAGAATGACACCTGACTCGAGGTAGTTTGTCTAAGAAATTACTGCAGGTATGTACGTTTCTGGGCACCTACATAACAGGTAGTAGAAGACATTACGAAAGATGAGTCACAATAGGGTTCTTTCTATAGTATTATGAGTATTTAATGCAATTGGAAAGCGGTGATGAAGAAATACATTACACCTTATATTAAGAACAATTAAATAAAACAAATTACTGAATAACTCGTAAATCTTTGATCTGAGAGTTTTAAGCTTCGAATGGGAAAGAAAATAGCGATTAAGAAACATCATGACGTGGGGTCTGTTGTCGTCTGATAATTAGATCGCGCGGAAATTAATAATTAAGAAAATTGCAATGCTAAGTATTTCGTGTTTAAAATAAGCGAAAAGGCTTCATTTAGGTAAACGGTTAGGGATGACCTTCTGAGAAATGACCGTTGGAACGTGATCTTAACAAAGCAATTTTTATGTTGGAATATCTCTTATCGTAAAGCCAAAGTTGTTGATGTAGGGAAGAAGCGATGAGTAATTCTTTAGGCGCGAAAATGTATTACATGACTAAAATAGATAAATTAATAATAGTAGAAAAAAAATCGAATTAAAGAAATTACGCGCTTCTTTCGTACATGAGGTTGTTAACACTACCTCTCTTAATAAGCCTATCTAGTTTTACTAATGTATGGTACTTCTTTATATAAATATTTCAGGATGCTATTCCAATTAGATTAAAAGCTGTACATGCCATAAACGTGTCTCCAGTATTTCACAAGCTGCTGAACTTAGCCAAGCCTTTTATTAAAAAGGAATTAATGGATATGGTAAGTCATAAAACTACGCATATATAGATTCAAACGTTTAGTACTACGTGCTGGCAATATTATTTCGATCATTTTCCAAAATTCGTTCATTATGTAAGAATGAAATGATCACCCAATGACAGATTTAGTTTGACCTTCGATGATTAATCCAAATGCTACAAATAAATTCCTACCAGGATAATTTGTGTTTATCACAAATTATCACAATGTGTGTAATATGATAAGCGGTTTAATTCATTGTGAGTCGATGTTGACCGATGTTATACAGCCAATAAAGGACTCAAGTTTGAATTTTCATAGCCAATTAAATCATTTCAAGTAGATTGTTTTTTATACGATATTTTTTTGAATGAAATGCCATTTCTACCCTGCCAATAATAGCTATTACAATACTTTAAAAAAATGATACAATAAGTATGTGTAGAAGTGGGTTCTGAAAGTATATACATATATTAAATATTCTGGTGTATTTTGCATACCAACATTTTTTAACTGCCATTTTGAAGGATCCCTTATCAGTTATACCTCAATCAAATAAAAATAGCAAATGTGTTTCCTCACAAAAACTGTGAAAAATACACGTATTTTTAAGAAAATTGGAAATTATTCGTACTTAATTGCATTTTTCTCTTACCAGATACACATACATTCCAAAATAGATTCACTGTATGAATACGTGCCGAAAGCTACTCTTCCTAATGAATTTGGAGGTGAAGGTGGGACATTACAAGAACTGCATGGTACGTAATAGAAAAATTAGCTTCTCTTACAGCTAATGGGTTTATTTATTCCTATTATCTAGACAAGCAAATGAAACTTTTAAAGGAAAACGCTGACTTTCTAATGGCACACGAAAAAGAAATCGCGGACGAGTCTAGAAGGCAAGGAAAGTCGAAATACTACGATTCACTTTTTGGTGGTCTTGAGGGCACCTTCAAGAAACTGGATATCGATTAGAAATATTAACAGTCGGTTTTGGTGTACTGTTATAATTGTGTATATGGTTTCGTAAATTGTATTCTTGCGTATTTATGTTTTATAATATAAAAAATGTATACATTTCAATTTAGTGCGTTTATCATAGACTATAAAGACTTTTCACAACGTTACCCGATAATATACTTAGAAACTCATATTTTATTTTTTATTTTATTTTACTTAAGTTGGTTGCAGAGGCGGCGCTAGAATCTTTGGCGCCCCCTTGTAAATGTCTAGTATTGCGCCTTCCCCCCACCTTTCGTTAAAGCTACAGCGTCATAACAAAAAGAAAACTAAAATGTTGGAATTTTTAAGTATCTCTAATTCTGTACATAAATACATATATATTGTACTGATTCCCAAAGTTGACACATGTACATCAAGTATATTGGAATAACTAAAACAAATTGAACTAAATATTAGCATTAAAAGTTTAAACATATAGTATCCTGTACACAGATTCAAGTCTAAAATACGCTAATACCATGAACTATCTTAGGCATAGAGATAAATTCTAATTATCCTTTTTGACTAAGAGCATCCTCCATCAGGGTAAATATGTTATCTTGATCGTATATTGGTATAATATCTTAATTAGCATTATTAAAATATTCCTAGGATTAATCTTCTGATCATTGTACGCACTTAACCTAAAATAAAAGACGCATTAGTCATTTGTAACTGTCACAGTAGATAAGATACTCTGCTACGCCATGCAAAAGTTCAAATTAAAATTAAAGTTAGTTGTCTAAATCAAGCAAAGGCGCAGAAAAGCGGCGTCGACGGAAACTAAAAATTATTCACCTTCGATACTGATAGCAAAATAATGGCCAAGCCAAATAATTGTTATCACAAATATACATATATACATTTATACGTAAACGTATATGAATATATGTACGTGTTGAGATACATAACATACACTTAGGTGTCATTACCAACAGCGAACGCACAGACACCGGTGTTTCGGCCTTTGAGGCCTCTTCAGTGTACGTGGTGCTGCTGGCAATGATCCACAACTAAAACCGTGTCTTATGTCCGTTGAATCGCAAAAGTGCCTATGAGAATATCTCAGCTACATCTGCCATCCAAGCGCGACACCGACCACGACAGTTTCATCTTGCACACTGTGCTAAAGATAAAACCTGTACGCTAAATGTGTATCTCTGCATATAAGGCCAATAGGTGGCACCGCCATATCACAAACGTACATATATTCATATACGTTTACGTATAAATGTATATATGTATATTTGTGATAGTTATTATCCGTTAGTGTACGTTACACATTCAAGTATTTCATATCCTATTTATTTGTGATATGGCGGTGCCACCTATTGGCCTTATATGCAGAGATACACATTTAGCGTACAGGTTTTGTCTTTAGCACAGTGTGCAAGATGAAACTGTCGTGTTCGGTGTCGCGCTTGGATGGCAGATGTCGCTGAGATATTCTCATAGGCACTTCTGCGATTCAACGGACATAAGACACGGTTTTAGTTGTGGATCATTGCCGGCAGCACCACGTACACTGAAGAGGCCTCAAAGGCTGAAACACCGGTGTCTGTGCGTTCGCTGTTGGTAATGACACCTAAGTGTATGCTGTGTATCTCAACACGTACATATATTCATATACGTTTACGTATAAATGTATATATGTATATTTGTGATAGTTATTATCCGTTAATGTACGTTACACATTCAAGTATATCATATCCTATTTATTTCCAAATAATTGTATCCGCCGCTTATTAAATCACCAAAGTTTCGGAAAGTTTGTGCTTACACCTTCAGCAATGACTTACCTCTTACTACCCTTGCGTACAGATGATAAATATGGTTAAGGTAACTGCCTCTAACTCAATCATCTTTGTGGGTCGTGGATTTACAGAGAATCTCAGATGGATGAATTAACGGACGACATCTCCGTATGTGTAATATTCCCTACCCCAAAATTATCTTTGATCCAGGAGAAACATCAGTTTTAAAACTCAATGTAGCAAAAGATAAGATAAAATCACAAATTCCCAACAACAAATAATTTAATATATTCTATATTGTTGTTTATGTTATAAAATTTAATTATACAATTTTGAATTTGGAAAGTCAAATGAACAAACAACAACAAAAAAATTACATAAGGTTACGAGAGATATTAACTCGTTCTATTAAAAAAAAAGAATATGTGACAATGTAAAATTAAAGTGACAGAGGTCCCCTACTTCTGGACACCTTGTATATCACACATGTATTATAAATATAAGTTGCAAGTTTGATATTTAATGTTAGCACGAGATCTCAGCTTTCCAAATAATTTTACAAATGTGACAACACGTGAACACACGTGATATAAATATACATGTATTTAAAATTAAATAAAACTATGACAAATGGTTGTAAAGGAAAAATATATAATGAAATTTCGGCTTAAGGCCTATAAAATTTATAATGAAGTAACAATTAAATGACAAACTTATACGATAACCCTCGTAAACTGAAATTATTTTATGCCAGCACCGTTTAAGATCTGGCAATAGATTCTAAAATGCTTAAATGAAAACTTAATTGAGAATTTAATCAACGTTCTAAAGCTCTGATCAACGCAAAATTTACAATGAATTAAAAACACACCCCAGGCTTCCGAGCACAAGGTTGCCAACGGGGAAATCTATTAAATTACAGAGCAAAGAACCTTATGATATTAAGAAATTAATTTTAAAATTAAACAACAAAATTAGGCTAACGGTAAGTTACAGGATAAACAAACAATTAAGAGAAAGGTGATACACTTATCTGACAAGTAAGCATGCATACGAAAGGAAAACTGGCACTAACTCTTCATATGGGTTTCCAGGAAAAATAACTTCGTACAAGAACAGCCAACATTCGGATTTGGTAGATACATTCTCTTCTCCAGGACAATTTCATAAGATTCTCAAGTACCAAAAAAAGATTCAAGATGGTGGTCACCATGTGCTCTCAATTTTCGGTCACTTATGACGGAATATTCGAAAGTTTCGGGACAAAATAAGAAGCTAAAAGGCAATGGAATACGACATACACTAAAAACAAATCTACACAACGGAAAACTATGAAAAGAAACTTACCAGAAATAGAGGAAATCGATCGTAACAATTCAACCTACATAGAGTCGAAAAAACCCGAGATATTAAACCAATTTATGAAATAAACACTGCCTCATTAATCCGCTAACAGCGTAATTACTACGAAAGGGTATCGGTATAAATTTACCAAAAATTAACAGTGAATATCGATCGAAACCAATTTGCTTCTTTATTGATTAAACGGCATAAATCAAATGGGACGAGAAGACGTCTAATTACTACGATAACACACTCGACGGAGAAAACGAGAACTATAAAATACAATGGTACCAACATGTATAAATATATCGATGACACTTGCAAAGCAAAAAGGAAGCCTATTAAATACTAGGGAAGGGATGAGAAATTAAGATTAAGATAGAATAAAAGTATAAAGTAATAATTAATTACTATTTAAATTCTGAAATACGAAGCATAGCGTAATTAAGGTTGTATACGTATCGGTTAGATTTCAGATCCCCTAGAGCGAGCGCAGTTGAAGTTGCCTATTAGCTCACTTGAACATATCACGCTAACAGAAGAGCCGCGATGGTAGAGATCTATGTAACGTTAAAGACCGTTCCCCCCAAAAATGCGGGACAACCCATAAATAATTAAACTACTTCTTACTTAAATTAAAAAATACAGAAATGCATTACTACTAAATATCATAACGTGATGGATAAAAATAAATCAAACGAAAATTGCTAACGTTAAAACGATAGGAAACATAACAATAATCTCTCAGATAAATGCATTTTTAAAATGAAACGTAAATCTAACAAAATGACACTGTCAAACTAAAAGCCGGTGATGGTTTGATTTTTATTGTCACAACAAAAAAACATGAAAATGGTCTAGTGGTCAAGGAATAAAAATCGATTAATTTGAAGAAGAGTTTTTTGTTGAAGATAAAATTTGCAATACTAGTTTTTGTTGGCTTTTAAAAAAATGTTCAAAGGGTCTTTGTTCAATTTAAACATTTGATTTAATTACTTGTGCGTATTTTAATTTATCATATTTCAAACGTCATTATTCCGAAAACCGCTGATTTTGGGGATATGGTATGTTACATGAAAAGTGTTGAGAACTTACCATACAATTCAAAAATGGCATAATATACAGGTTTAGACACTCTGTATATAATTTTCTTATGTCAAGAAATTCACAACTAAAAATAATAATCGACCAGTCTGAGCGTTTTTCTGCAAAATAATTACCTGAATTTTAAACGAATTTGTTCCTTTCATCATGAACGCACTGCATATATATACAGGATGAGTCATCTAAGCGGGTAAGGCCGATTATGCCTTTATGAGTAAAGATATTTTGAAGCGGCTTTTTCCTTGTGATAGCTGTTCATTAGCAGCACATTTTAAAAATATTTTGTATTATACAGAGTGTTCCATAACTTGGTGGCTAACCATAGTTATAGTTTTTTAAATGGAACACCCTATATATTATTGCATTTTTGAATTCCCCGTATAATTTTTAGTCAAGAAGTTGTCAGATAGTATAGGCCTAAAGTGTAAAGTTTTTAACTTATTCCCATTTTTCTGAAAAATTCAATATTTGTATAAAATTATATTTCTCGAAAACGACGTATTAGATAGTCAAAATTTGTTG
Organism: Amphimallon solstitiale; assembly: GCA_963170755.1. Taxonomy (NCBI): domain Eukaryota; kingdom Metazoa; phylum Arthropoda; class Insecta; order Coleoptera; family Scarabaeidae; genus Amphimallon; species Amphimallon solstitiale. The sequence continues at coordinate 103,284,046 of OY720677.1, read as the reverse complement.
CAGTTTTGTTTACAATAAGAGGTCCTAATAGAAGCATGTTTTATTTTTTTACAGTTACTAACTGCATGTGCAGGAAACTGCATTAAAATTAGATGACACGTTCTTGTATAAAAGTCATTTTTTTTAAATAGAACAGCCTGTATATCAGTTCATTTTTGAATTGTTAGTAAATTTCATGTCATAAACATGTAAAACGTTAATACTTTAAAAGTGACTATTACAGAGTTATTGTCGTTTTTTGATATACTTTTGTTAGTTTTTGCAAAAAACTCAATTTTTTCAAATAGGACATCCTGTATATTATTTCATTTTTGAATTTCTTATTAAATTTCACATCAAAAACATGTAAGACGTTAATACTTTAAAAGTGACTATTACTGAGCTATTGTCTCTTTTTGATATAATTTTGTCAGGTTTGAGGTTTTAATTAATATAGTCTAGTACTGACAAAATTGTATCAAAAAGAGACAATAGCTCAGTAAGAGTCATTTTTAAAGTATTAACGTCTTACACGTTTTTGATGTGAAATTTAATAAGCAATTCAAAAATGAAATAATATACAGGGTGTTCCATTTGAAAAAAATTACTTTTTTGCTAAAACTAACAAAAGCATACCAAAAAACGACAATAACTCTGTAATAGTCACTTTTACTGCATTAACGTTTTACATGTTTCTGACACGAAATTTAATAAACAATTCAAAAATGAACTGATATACAGGGTGTTCCATTTAAAAAAATGACTTTTATACAAAAACGTGTCATCTAATTTTAATCCAGTTTCCTGCACATGCAGTTAGTAACTGTAAAAAAATAAAACTTGCTTCTGTTAGGACCTATTATTGTAAACAATATTGCAAAAAATTTTGTCCATCTAATACGTCGTTTTTGACAAATATAATTTTATACAAACATTGAATTTTTCAGAAAAATGGGAATAAGTCAAAAACTTTACACTTTAGGCCTATACTATCTTATAACTTTTTGACTAAAAATTATACGGGGAATTCAAAAATGCAATAATATATAGGGTGTTCCATTTAAAACACTATCAATATGGTTAGCCACCAAGTTATGGAACACTCTGTATAATACAAATATTTTTAAAATGTGCCCCTAATGAACAGCTATCACATGAAAAAAACCGCTTCGAAATATCTTTACTCGTAAAGGCACAATCGGCCTTACCCGCGTAGTTGACTCACCCTATATTAACATCAGTTTTTTAACTTGTAACTAAATAATTATTGAGTGGTCTTGAGCCTCCTCAATTCCACTCAATAATTATTTAGTTACAAGTTAAAAAACACTGATGTTAATTTTTTTTTTATTATTAGGGACGAGCCCTTGTACTATAGGAAATGTTATATTTAGTATTGAATTAATTAAGTAGATGAGAGTAATGAGGAATATATCATGTTCACAGGATCCACCATACATTCTAGTTAACAAACAGTTACATTGTTGACCATAAATCTGAATTCATACAACACAAATTAAAATACAAAGATGAACGTCAACAATGAGCATCCATAATTATACCAATTACATTTTAATTCAGTAAAGAAACTAATTCTTGCATATGAACAGAAGTAAACTACAACCTGTTTCAAATTTTGAACATATTAGAATCAGGGCATGAATAATTATACGACTCTAATTTAAGCACAAACATCACATAAAGTATGACGTATAGACCCAGATCACATGTCCTTTTAAAGTGTAAATTTCGTAACAAAATTTAGTAATTGCCTGATATATGAATTTAATTACTTAAACTGCACATATCACAGCACAGGTAGGATAAGGAATTGTCATGAATTGCACCCTTACAAATGAGTAATTATCGAAAGCATCATTTCTAACTTAGACCAAGTAGCCATCATGAATAAACGTCAAACATCAATATTCAAAATTTAGTAAAACCCTTAAATATAAACATGTTGGGCCACGTACAGATACGAAGGACATGCATAATTAAGTGCCCTATCAAACTAAAGCCATTAGCAAGAAATTACTACTAAAATCAATATTTAATTTGAAATGTAAAAAAACTGAATAAGTGTTGTTACAATTATACCAAAAATGGGTATATAAAAATAATCCTTTGAACTGTTAAATGTGAATGATTTGATAAAATTTCGATAACCAATTGCGCAAGATAAATTATTATTAAATTATAAAAGGAAACTTACTTTGAATTGAAAATTTAAAAAACCGCATTAAGCATTTTATTTTTAATGCACAGATTTTAATCAAATAAAAAACAGAAATAAAGTTGAATGTATTTAGTAATTAAGTGAATATGTAAACCAGGTCCACATAAAGTCCAAATATCCTTATTTTTGGATAAAATCCAAAATTATAAAGTTTCATTATTTTTTTGCACATGACTGTACAATTTATCGAAAAACGACGCTAAAATGTCCATACGCATTACAATTCCTAAAATTAGTATTCAGAGATTTTTACAGACTGAAAATATTTTATTTAGTTATTATAAATATAAAAACTACAGAATAACATTAATCAGCATTGTAAAATAATCAAACATTATTATAATCAATCAAAATATAATCTCGAACTACTTTGGGTTCGAGAGTATAAACAATAGACGGCCTTGACCTATAAATAAGGCATACATACTTCGCATGAGGATAGACAGAAAAAGTAGGTCACTGGGCCAGCGTCAGGGTGACGTCACAGTAGTATATAAATCCAGCGCGGGTATTTTCAAACGCCCTCGTCAAGTCGGCCTGTCAAACACGCCGCCGAATACGAAACCAAGGACGACCGCAAGAACATCTCCGAGTCTAAGATCCTGCATAATACAGAATATCCAACACCACCGTCGTTTTTCGATATATTTACCGGCGTTTCCTGAACTTCGTTCCTGAGTATGCATCCAGCCGATTCTTAGGAAGATAACCAGCCACAAAGCCCGTCCAGTTCACCATAAGGACCTTCCATAGAGCTAATGAACATTTTGACATGTTTTAATTGAAGGTATTGTGAACAGTTTACAAGTATTTACGACCTTCAAAGAGGTGTCTCGCTAAACCACAGTATTTATATCAACTCATATGTAATCTGTAGTTTATTATTAAAATTAAAGTCAATTTCGGTTCATTCAAAGTCAGATTAGTATTTAGAGTTAATAGGATTGATTTCACTAACAAACAAATCATTTGGCTTTCCAATTCACTAGACAGTAAAGGCATTATTTAATCAAACAAACAGTCAGTCACGTTCAAAGAATTCAAACATAACCTATCATGATAAACAAGCAACTAAATAGGGTTAGAATACAGGCAAAGTAATACAATTTCTTACTTACAGTAATTTTGTGTTCCTCCAGTTACAATCAGTTGTAATTGAAGCTTAATAAGTTCATTGTACATTATTTTGGGACAGTATTTCGGTCCATTGCCAATTCACACTTTAACACTCGACAGCTGTTTGTAACTTTGGTGGTCTATGGTACAATTTATGTTGGATCTGTGTATAATCATCCGCTCATGTAGAGTATATTCCTTATAAATGTTGTATTAGTCCCGAATTAACCCTCTCAAGCATAATTAAATTGGAATGAAACACAACGCGTTCAAAATTTTTATATATATTTGTAATGAACCAGAAACAATGGGAAAAATATTTAAAAAATTATTCGTAATACTATGTTTCCAAAAATTTGGAAAAACTATTTGTCCACTGCAGTGGACACCATGCACAAAATCACTTAGTGTGAAAGTATTCCATACAATTAGGACAACAGGGTTCTTGACATTTTTTGCAAGAATATTTAGTTTTCTTCTTACACGCAGCTGAGTGACATCTTCTGGCATTTTTGATGTCTGTTAATATGGGCCAGTGGCCAAGACCATCTTTTCTTGTTTCGGTAGGTACATGATGATTTGGTTTCCGTTTTTTCAAAATGCTTTCTGGCGGTGTTGCAGAGCGTGGACGTCCTCTTTTATTTGATCCTTTATTTCCCATATTTATTAGAGCCCTACCGACATTAGCTTTGAACTCCAAAAGATCTAATTTAGTGTTTCCAGATCGTTTGAATAAAATCCATGCATTTATGACTGCAACATCTAGGAAATGCATAAATATTCTAATGTACCATCTCCTATTCCGTCGTCGAAGAGGATATAGTGCCAGGAGCTGATCTAATAGATCAACTCCTCCCATATTTTTATTATAAAATTGGACCGAAAATGGTCTGGGTACTTCAATAACAGTTTTTGTGGATTTACACCAACGCTTAGTAAAATTCTGAGGTTGCGAGCCTGCACAATTTGATGCCACATGTACTGATTTATTGTCTATCCATTTTGTTATAGTAATGGTGTCGCATTCAGTAGATGCAACAGAGCAGCTGCCTCTTCCTCGTTGCTTCATGACTTTGTCGCTTTCTAAAATTTCGTCTGCTCCCGCAAGCCGATTAGATCGTATCGTAGCTGTCGCCCATATTTGTTTGATTTTCAGCTGTTCCAATAGTGGGATACAACAAAATAAATTATCAAAAAATAGTTTATGATTGCGGCACGCAATGTCGTCACTAAGACGAAGTATAACATCTGCACATGCTCCTAAATCACTAATTGATTCCCTTCCACCTCCAGAACCTTGATAAATCTCAAACCGATACATATACCCACTGACTCCAGCTCGCACCCAAATTTTCACGCCCCATTTTTTGGGTTTTTTTGGAAGGTATTGCTTCAAACCTAACCGCCCCTTTAGTGGCACAATCTGTTCATCTATTGCTTGGTATTCCTCTGGGTCAGCAGCAGAGATAAAGTTTTGCTGAAGTTTATCCAAAAATGGACGTATCTTTCTCAATTTGTCAGAGTCATTTGGGTCCAGTTCTAAGTTGTTTGTGAAATGCAAGTGTCTTAGTATCAACTCGTATCTATTTACTGAAATGGAATCAGCTATGAGATCCATTCGTATAGCCATGTCACTACTCCAATAGAGTCGTGTTCTTGGATATCTTATATACGACATTATCAAATTTATGCCCAAAAATATGTACAAATCATGTTTCGTGAGGTTCAGAGTTTTATTGTTTTGACTTGCATACAGGTTTGATTGAAAGACGATTTCTTCAATAATCTCTTCAGTAAACATTGCCAGGAAAAATTCTACAGGAGTCTCTTTTTGAATATTGATGCCCTCCGTGCCCAAAAAAGGCGGCAATGTGCCCGGACCATACATGCTATCATTCTTAGACCATTTCCACTTCTTCTGTTCCTTCTTCTTCTTTCCTGCTGGATTTTTCCTATTGGCAAGTAACTGTGCCAAAGGAATTTCATCATCTGCATCAAATTCTTGAGTATTCACGTGGGAGGTTACATCATTTACAAAGCCGTTGAAATTTACGTCGTCGTCCTCAGCGTCATCCGATTCGATATCTGACCCATCAGGCAAATCAAAATGAATTTCATTTTCTTCAACGTCGAAATTTTCTTCGTCTTCAATTAATTCAGTTTCTTCGGCATTACCAGCGTCGTCTAATTCAAAAATTACTGTCTGGAACAAAAAATAAAAAAAATGTCACAAACTGCATGATGGCCACTACGGTGGACAGCGGATTTTTGTTGGTTATATTTTTCCCAACAAAAAAAATTTGCTTTGGAACCATTACTATCATATTTTAGAAGTATTTTATTATATGTGTATTATTTTTTACCTTCTTTCTAGCACCTCCGTAAAAAGATCTGGCCGAAATTACAGGGAAAGAATTGTCGTCCATTTTCACCGTGAGGTCGTAACACAAATGCCTGTCTTTTTCATACTTCTACCATATTCTAAGAGGTGGCGCTTAATATTACCAACAAAATACAAGTGTAAAAGACAACTGCATGCATTTTACAGAGTTCTGTAATATAATGTGAATCTCTATTTGACTTTTGGCGATGTGTCCACTGCAGTGGACTCTATGCATGAGAGGGTTAAAGACACTCCATCTACAAAATAACTATATATAAATGTTAACCTGTTTAAATGAAAATATAGATAATTGTTGTATATACCTGTGTTTGTATTAATTATTGAGGTAGTAAACATGCACCATCGACCTTGATATTGCTCGTCCATTTTTATTTACCACAAGGAAGCGCATTTTATTCTTCCCACAGGTGCCTGCTAGACGAGACGTCGACGTACCACCTCCAGGAAATAAGTAAAGTACAGATAATGAGTGATTTAGTAGAGTATTTTTGTCTTACATGAACCCCCTCAACGACCCCTGAGAAAGTATATTAACAAACCGTTCACAAGACTAATTGAAAGGAGAATAATTCACTACAGTTGCCGGAAATAATACGCACCCCATTAAGACGAGTTCATTGGCTCAATTTAGTAATATAGGAAACCAATTGTAGCGCGAAGATTTAAAGATTTTGAAATAGAATAGTATCGAATCAAGTACGTTAATTCCGTTAAACTCATTGGACCTACCATCTACAGGGAGCAGTCAGATAATTGTTACCCATAAACTTATTTGTATAGTCGTTGAATATTCCATTTTATAAATATTTCCATTAAAATTAAATTATAATTCAATTAGTTTTGTGATTATTATAGAGTCTCATTCCCATTGATAGATAGAATAACCCCCCTATCGCAATATTTATGCTACCAAGTCTATCCCAGTGTATAACATACGAGTTGTCATTCTATCTACGTTTCTAAACCTAGCGATTCCACCGTCTTTTCAAACCCAGTGTAAAAAACAGACATTTGTGAGCCTTTGTGATTCCCTGCAGCATTGCCAAAGTATATTTATAAGTACATAAACAATTTATTGGATAGTCCTCTTTGTAAAATAATATTCAGCTTATACTTATTTAAGATGTTTTAAGAGTAAGGGGAAAGTAATATTTTAAAATAGATTGTGTTGAAGGTAATTTAGATATTTGCCGTTATTTTTGGTTGTTTCATTTTCTTTAAATATCTAGATTCTTCTAAATATATCAAATATAAGGTAAAGAAACATTAGCGCCTTTTGGAATATGCTAATATACTCTTCAATTTACATCTACATAACTACATAATTCTGTTACTTTTATTAATTATTTCACTCCTTAGCGAATATATCATTGGTTGGTTGATGGAAAACCTTACTTACAGGAAATGCGTGGTTTTACTATAACCAAATACTAAACGGTGGCAGTAAGAGCACTATTCTCATCATTCAGCAATTTTAGAACGAAGAGACTTTGAAGTAAAAAAGGTAGGCCAATATTATTTTTAAACTTGCCAGAAATATTACGAATAACAGCTTCTATATACATCAAGCCAATAACAAGCTAACAACCCTTCGATAATACAATGCTAGTGAGAAGGCTTAAACTGACTAAAGTTTTTGAGTTAGTTTAGGGTTTAAGTGTGTACACAGTTTAGTATACTACAGTTATAAGCACACCTATGAGTAAGACTTTAGTTTTAAGTTAAGGTACATTTACTCATTTCAAGTTGCTCATTGATCTATCTGTCAGGTATCGTATAAAAATAAATGCCTTAATGGGATTTAAATATTAGAAAAAATATGATAAGATTACTGTAAAAGAAAGTCGAATTTGCATATGTAAGATTATTTAAAAATAAGAAGCAGTAAAGTAAAGAGTCATAATTGTAAAGTGGAAAATTATTTTTTGTTTTTGAAGCAGCATACTCAGTATTTCGAAGCTGTTAATGTCAACAATAAATAGCACTATTCTAAATTTATGTAGTAATTGTATATTTCATACAAATTTGTAACTAATCTTAAACAACTTTTAGATTTTTAAAAACGAACTGTAAAATTGTTAGCTACTTTAGTAAAATAACCATCATCCAATTGAAAAGTACAAAAGAATTGAAATAAATGTTTTCTTATTTTTTTCAATTTTATTGCAATGACTTGCACACTGTAATAATGTATTAAAGAAGTATTACTGCAATTTGCCCACCTCTATAATGAAGTATTCGTAACACAGGAAGATTTTAATAGTTTAATTCATTCAATTTGCCGCAATCGAAATTAACTGATTATCTAGCAAATTGAATTAAGTTTTAATTAGGCTTCTTAAAAGGTAAGTGCACACATTCGAAGTTCAGGGTATTCATTATCAACGTTATCGTCTTACAAAGCAGACCGTTGTTGGTTTCGCAAGCCGTAGAACCTACTTTAATAGGATATTTCTATTTGAATATCCCTTCGGTGCTTGAAGCTTTACTCAGTGTTGATCGAACATTTGCCGTAAAGGTATGTATATTGGGTAGAGTGTTTATGTGCAACAAACATGTATTTCTTTAGAAACTTGAGATATACATATTAATTTAATAATTAAAAAAAAAATTCTTTGAGATATAGCGGCCAAAAGTGAATAGTAAATAAAATTACACCATTTTTCTTTTTTCCAACGTTTCGGCAACTATTATTGCCTTGTTCAAGGTTTTATTGAAACCTAATAACAACAACCTTTAATTCTTTTAAAAAAGACTGGGACCCATCAATTTTTATTTTTAGATGGGCATTTTTTAAACTAATTTTTGTTTATACAGGGTGACTCAAAAAAAAGATTTCATTTGACACTTCAATTTTTTTTAATTGAAACACCCATTTTTTATTTTATTTTCGGATTCTACGTAAAATTTTGATCACATTTCATGTATTATAACCTAAGTCTAAGTTAAGTTCTTTTCTAAAATAATCAATGTAATTTAAAAAAAAAAATTATTTAATTCTAAATAATAAATGTCTCAATGATTCGTAATTAAATTGTGAAATATTAATTTAATAAATGTTGAAATTGGCCACCACCAACATCCTGGCAATATCCGAGGCGATCTTCGAATTCTTGCAAAACATTGTGCACTATTTGAGGTTCTATCAGTCTCATTTCTTGTCTTATTCGGGTTTTAAGTTCGTCAATATTGTTCGGTCTGTTGATATACACTTTAGATTTTAGGTAGCCCCACAGATAATAGTCTAACGGGGTCAAATCAGGGGATCTGGCCGGCCATTCTATTGGGCCCCGTCGACCAATCCACCTTCTAGGAAAAACACTATCTAAATATTCACGCACCGGGCGAGTAAAATGGGCAGGTGCTCCATCCTGTTGATACCATAAGCTATCTTTGGGAATGTCAAGATTTTCTGGATTTGGATACACTACAGCAAGCGCAGGTATCAAATCGAATTCTAGAAATTCTAGATATCTTTCTCCAGTCAAAGTGCCGTCAAAGAAGAAGGGACCCAAAATTCTGTTTCCAATAATCCCAGCCCAAACATTTACTTTTTGAGGGTATTGTGTGTGACACTCCATAATCCAATGCGGGTTTTCTGTAGCCCAATAACGGAAATTTTGCCTATTCACGGTTCCGTTTAGGCAAAACGTTGCTTCATCCGAGAACACAATTCTTCGTGAAAATTGAGGATCATCAATACATCTCTCCATCATTATTTCACAAAATTGCATTCTTCTATCTGGATCGTCCTCATTTAGTGAACTAACATGTGAACTAACTGAACTTTATAAGGATGCCATTTATTTTTATGTAAATAGTTTAATACAGATCCTTGACTAATTTTGTTCTCGTCAGCAATAGCGCGACTAACTTTATGGTTGTTCTCTTCAACGGATAATAGCACATTCAACTGCACATCTTCTGAGATAGTGGGCCGGCCTTTTACATAATTATCTTTCACATGCCCCAAATCCCTATATTTTTTTTCAATTTTACTAATAGTTGATTGATATATAGGCGCTCTGTTTGGGTATTTATTGTTGAACAGTTCGGAAACTTCCAGTTGGGTACGCATCCTATCTCCATAGCCAATCATCATTAGTATTTCTATGCGCTCCCTTTTATTTACTCGTGCCATTTTACAGTTAAAAAAAACTACTTTTATTAGAACTTTTATACAAATGTTTAAATACTTTTGACAGGGAATGAACTTCAACGTCAATGTTAAATAACCTAGGTAACAGATAAAAATGGTATTAATGTTTAAATGTTTACAGTTTCTGTAAATTTCATTATGTTTAACTCCTAATATGTACAGTTTAAATGAAAAGAAATAAGCTAACTTAACTTAGACTTAGGTTATAATACATGAAATGTAATTGAAATTTTACGTATATTTCGAAAATAAAATAAAAAATGGCTGTTTCAATTAAAAAAAATTGAAGTGTCACATGAAATCTTTTTTTGAGTCACCCTGTATAAACAAAAATTAGTTTAAAAAATGCCCATCTAAAAATAAAAATTGACGGGTCCCAGTGTTTTTTAAAAAAATTAAAGGATGAATTTTAAATGAATTTTTTCCAACCTTTTTGAGCTCTACTGTATAAGGTATGCTATAACTTTGACTCAATTTCGTATATTTTCGCGCTGCATACATCTACGCCATAAAACACAAGCGGCTGGTTCTCTTGTGCGATGCATCGTATGTTTGTAGTTAATGGCGTAGCTGTGTGCGGTTAAGATATAAACAAGCCGCACCAGAACATACCTTATATATTTTTACCATAAGTAGTATACTATGGTATGAAGTGTAGCATACTTTTAATCAAAGTAACAAAAAATTCTAGATTTGACTGCTCAAAGGCTTAATGATAGAATTACCTACATATATCAAATCCTTAAGTTTCGCAATTAATTTACGGCTTCATCAATGAAAACAATTATAAGGTCTATTCAGGCATGTCAGTGCCATGTATTCATATCTATTCAAAGTGACTCAATTCGATCTTATAGGACCGTCTCTCATGGCATCTAGCACTGACCCTGACGCCAATAAGACCTAAAAAGTATATGCACTGACATAGATGAATAGACCTTTAAAAAATGGAAGATCCAAATACACTAAGCGCCAAAGATTAATGTTTTCATGTAGTTGCTTAAAGTAGTTATGCCAATAATACAATGATTCTTAGTGCCATTTATATTATAAGCTCCTTGGAAGTTAATGTAGATGGCGCTTAGCAATATGTTCTTGTATGTGTTATTTATGAGAGATTATAAGTGCCAATGGTAGTAAAAGAAATAGAATATTGTTTTAATTTTGTTCGCCGTTTAATAACTCAATAAATATGGAGTTAATCAAGAAAAACCGTGGAAGATTTATATAAAGCACCAAAATGATTGATGTTAAGAAATAACATAATTACGATAGTTGGTGTAAAAATTTTACCAAGAAAATATCTTGAGACATTCCGAATTTTTACAAGTGGTGTGTAAATGCTATTATGAAGAGAAGCTTTAATTTTTTGAGAGAAACTATGGTGCACGCTGTAAAATACAAAAAACTTATCTAATGGGTCATAAATCAAACGATGTGAAAAGCAAAAGACAAACATAGACAGTTCCAGATCAAATTGGAAGTTTTGTGCAAGTTTGCAGAAAGACGTTTATGAAAATTTTTGGTGTAACTCAAGAATGTATAGTTTACTTAATAAAGAAGAAGATAATCGAAGAACCATCGACAAGCATATTGAATTCGATATCTAAAGATGTTTTTCCCTACTTCGGAGCTAAATCGCATCTTTTGGAAAAAAGTAAAAGGCTTCTCTAATCTTTTAAGTTTTATTATTATTTATATTTATTGATTGGAAAATTTTTGAAAATTATTGCTCAAATCCTTCCATCAACCTAGGATTGTAATTTACAACAGATGTGCTATGTTGAAGTGTAAATTACAACAATATAATGGTGTTAATGCCGACACCTTAAAAAGGAAAATATAACTTTATCACAGAAAAGTAAGATATCTATAGAATATCAAACATCAGAATAAGAAAAATAGAAATTGTAGAATTGTTTTATTAACTATCTCAACTTCATTATATGGTACGAAGTGCCTGAGATGCGTTTATCTTCAGTTGTGGATGATCAGTACATATTTACAATAATAAATAATGTAAAACATCTAATTTCCAGACAAAAAATAAATCTAATTTTTATTTAGTATTTGCATTATAGGCAAGTATGTTATTATTTAAAGTGTTATCGATAAATTAAGAGATAACATTCAATATTTAATTAGTAAATTAAATGCCATTAATATGATCTTATAGTGGACCTATGTACGCGAAGCTGAAATAAAATATGCAATAATATCAAGTAATTCTACTTATATTTAACAATTTTTTATTGATCTATTTATGCCACACGTTAGATGATTATATGTCACACGTGTTTAAATACCGTTCGTGCAAATAACTTATTTTTTCAAAATTAAAGTCATACAGGTTTGAATACATCAGCAATCTAACAGAAAGTATTATAGGCATCTCGGGTCATATTGAATAAAAAGAAAATATCAGGGGGTACCCAGTTATGCGCACAATGCTATTCATATATCGTATCAACTCTCGAATTACAAACATACGGCAATAAAGCATGTATGTCTAAAGTTAATTAAAGGAATTATGACGTCGATGGTAGCTAATAAAAGTATGATATTCGTTTATTGTGCGTCTTTATAGTGCATGAAAATGGCTCAATATGCGGACGTGGAAGAAGAGTACAAAAAAAATTCGGATTTGAAGAAGGAAGACGTGCAGTTACTGCAGGAATGGGCTGGAAAGCAAGCTCATTTACCCAGAATTAGTGGTAAGTAAAAGATATACTTATTCCCTTCGATTGATTGATGAATTGCGTCTTCAGAAAAAAAAATTGTTTGAAAAAGTTATTATTATTATTATTTTAAATATTATACATCGAATATAATACATATTATATAAAAAAATATGGTATATAAGACAAATGGGGAAATTTATAAAATAATAAATGTCTTTTATTGCAGAGACAAAATTAAATTATTTATCAATTAAATCTAAGTTTTTAAATACGATTTTTTACTTTCTTATACGTAGTATACCACAGGCAGATGTCAACGTTTTGAAGTTCCCTGATTCCGAAAAAGTGGTTTTTAAAAAAAATTCTGTCTCTCTCTCTCTGTGTGTATGTCAGTGTGTGTGTGTGTGTGTATGTGTGTGACTACGATAGCGGTCAAACCGCTATAGATATTAATTCCAAATTTTGTATTTACGAATATAATCTCCTTCTTGAGATAGTGTTTCAGTAAAATCGGTAGACCGGAAGTAGCAGTTTACTTCAGTCAAAAAATCGAATTTTGCCAATATTTCGTCAACTACTAAGTTTAAACAAATTTATAAAGAATTCACATGTACTTAAAATTTAAACTGAGAACAATTTAATTTAAAAAGTTTTTGGAAATTCCTACCGGAAGTAAGTCTTTTACACCTATCGAAAATCAGTTTTTTGCGAATATTTCGCAAGTCATGCTTTTTAGACAGGCACGTTACGAATACAAAAGTATTTAGAACATAATTTTAAATATCTTTTGTACTTTTACTCTTATCGAATAGCGACTTTTTGTAAATATGTCGTACATTTTATGCATTCTATATATATTTATCAATAGTACAAAAGTATTTTTTGCCAGATTTGCAATATTGTTTGTACAAATGAAATTTCAAAATTCGGACTGTAAGTAACACTTTTACTCTTAGGGAGTAGCACTTTTTTTTCGAATATCTTGCAAAGTATGCATTCTATAACGATTTATTAAGAGAATAGAGGTACTTAGAATAGGATTTTGAATAATTTTTGCGAAAAAAACTTCTTAAAATTGTATAGTTTGAAGCGCTCCTTCGTATAAGAAAGTGGTGTGGTGGCCACACCTCATTTTTTCTATGTAATCATATTATATACTTTGTTATATGAATGCAACCTTTTATGAGTGAAACTTGAATATTTGTATCAAATTTTTCTTAAAAAAAATACTAGTGTAAGAATAAGGCTATGACAAAATACTACAAAACTCTTCATGATGTTAAAAAAATGTCTCTCTCTTTCTCTCTCTCTTTCTCTCTCTCTCTTTCTCTCTCTCTTTCTCTCTCTCTCTCTCTCTCCCTGTGGGTGTGTCAGTGTGTGTGACCACTATAGCGGTCAAATGGCTAAAGCTATCACTTTCAAATTTTATATTTACGAGTATAATCCCCATATTGAGATCTGATTAGATTTTCAGTAAAATCGGTGGACCGGAAGTAATAGTTCACTTCAGTGAAAAATCGAATTTTACCAATGTTTCGTCAACTACTAAGTTTAAACAAATTTATCAAGTATTGAAATGTACTCAAAAGTGAATTTGGGAAAAGATTTATCAAGAAAGTTTTTCGAAATTCCTACCGGACGTAGGAATATCTCGCAAGTCATGCTTTCTATGGAGATATATCATGGGTCTGAAGGTATTTAAAACTTGATTTTCAATACTTTCTGCATTAAGTTTTTTTTTATTCTTATCGAATAATTTTTTTGCAAATATCTCATAAATTGTTCATTCCATATAGATTTATCAAGGGTACAAAAGAGTTGAATTTGGAATAATTTTTGTATAAAAGATATTTAAAATTTCGGACAGGAAGTGACACTTTTATCGAGAAACACTTCTTCTTTGCAAATATCTCGCAATGTATGGATTCTATAAGATATATTGAGAGAATAGAAGTACTTGGAGTAAGATTTTAATAATTATAAAAAAATCTCAAAATTCGGACCTGAAGTAATACACTTATTCACAGGTTTTTTTTTAAGAAGATAAAATTATTTAAAACTTAATTTAGAACAACTTTTGTATAATTTGAAATCCACTCTATCGTAAAGTGACAGCTCTTTAGGAAGATTTATGGTTGTATTGATTTTCATATATTATTATTCTATTTTGTAGATATCTATGTGGTACTGTTCCTACATAGCTGCTATTATAAAATTGAAGAAACGAAATTGTGCATCGACAATTTCTATACAATAAAGACTTTGTGTCCGGAATTCTTTTCCAATAGAGATCCCAAGAGCAATCCAGAGGAAACATTAAATTTGTAAGTTGATGAATCATAAAGCATACCGATTTAAGGCTTTCGATATATTTGCTTCATTAAAGAAGTATTTGAATTTGTCTTTCCTATTAGGTTATTAATACTTTTGCATGCTATTAAGTGAAATTTATTAGGCGAAACTAAAAACAGCTATAATAATTACTATTTTGCACAGGTTGCTGTACGCCCCTTTGACTAAATCAACACCAGATGGTCATAAAGTAATCTTCGCTAAATTAATCGATCCAAATCCTGACAATTACACGTTCGCCGGTCAAGTAAAGGCCTTCGACATGGCCACCATGCTGATGCTTCACCAGGAAGGAACTCACGATGGTATAGTCGTGGTGACCGACATGAAGGAAGTGACTTTCTCGCATTTCACAAAATTGGGCGTGGTTCAAATAAAGAAATTCTTCTATTATTTACAAGTATGTTGAATTAATTTAAGTAACTTCAGATTGTATTTATTTTCGAATAAAAGTTGTTGCATTCCAAGTATATGAAAACTGTATGTCACAAATTAATTCTTTTTATGGTTATAATTTTCCAGTGCCACTATTTATAAATTTCCCCAAATTACGAGAAATAAGATAAATTATTCAAGAACTGTTCCAGTAAATTCTAATTACAGGAGTTGAGGTTGTAGAGTAGTGCTTAAATTAAATTTTGTTTTTGAACTATTACTGTATCATTCTAGAGTCATAGAGTTGTATTTGCTCCTCCTCTTAGGAAGGAAAATATTAACCATGGAAAGAATCTTAAAAGATGTTTATGTTGTAAGACCAACGAGCTGAAGTAAAAGCGATATTTAATTTTGCATGTTTTTGCTTACATTTTCATTACTTTTCATCCGCTGTTCTGCTAGAATTGTGATGATATGTTGTAAGAGAAGCGTGTGTTTGGAGTGTTGTTTTATCATTTTAGAAAATTACATTTATTACTAAATTATAGGATTATAATAATAATAATTTTAAATTTTAGAGGAAACTTTACAAGTTTTAGTGTCAATTTTTGGTTTTTGATAAATATTAAAGAAATCACACTCTTATTTATTTTCTAAAACTTGTATGCGCTATTCTTACAACACCAAACCATTTCATTCAAGAAAAGAAATTATTTCGGAAATGAGGAAAAACGTGCTAATCTTGCGTATCCATAGCGAATATTAACACCATTTCCATTAACCCATTAACGCCCACGATTTTTTTTTGAAAATTTTTAATAAAACGGCAATATTCTATGTCGAAACTTTATTTTGAAGAAAACGAGATAGGACAATGATGATGTGAAGGTTATAGAAAAAAAGTTATATATATGTACTCAACTAAGTACACTGGGCTTAGGTGTGATATACCGCAAAGGATTCACGTTCTATGCAAAGAGTAACATTGCATTTTCTACAAGCTCATCTCACTATGGAGTGACACAAGATACATCTGGTCTGCTTGTCAAGTTTTTTGGAATGTGTCCACTTTCGCTTTTTCGTATACTCTCAGGAACATTGGACGAAGGCCTCCGTTTGATAATAGTTGATTTTTTGAAAGAACGTAGATAGTAACGCATCACATATCTCTGTAAAGAAAGCAAGTCCAATCGTTCGTCAGGATTTGCCAGTTGGTACAATCTCCAAGAATTCACGATTGCTATATTTACCATGTGTGTGAATAGTGGCCACCACCTTTTCTTGCTACGTATACTTATACGATAAGTGTTCACACACTGATCTAACATGTCAACTCCACCCATGGAGCGGTTGTATGTTTGAAAAAGCGAAGGCTGGGGGATATCAATTTTTGCCTTTTCTAAGTTGGACCAGCGTTTCACTTTGCCCAAAGGCCCTACCCTATCATAATTGGTCCTCATAGTAACCACATTATTGTCTTTCAAGCGAACAAAGAGTAGTTTGCATTCGTCGTCGTACTTTATTTCGTAAGAACCACGTTCTTTTTTTTTTGAAAAGTTTCGGTGCAGTGAGGGGGCATCGTCTTGTACGGTTTTCCCTTACAGTTCCGGTGGCACGAGTGTTCTTCTCTCGCAAAAGGGCCAATAATTCATAATTGGTGAAAAAGTTATCGAAGAAAACCTCATCATCCGAAGGCACTGCGAGAGCATCTAGAAGTTCCAAAACAATCTTAGACCCCAAAGGCATAGACCTCAATTCCTCAGGGTTGTTACTTTTACCACAGTACGTGTCAAATGAGTAGCAGTACCCAGAGGCGTTGCACAACATCCAATCTTTATATCCAAATCGGACGGGCTTGCCTCTTATAAATTGCTTGGCTGGATGACGACCAAAGTAAGAGACCATTGCTTCATCAATCGACAGCTTGTCATGAAAAATCCCCCATTGTTTGAAATTTTGATTGAGCATAGACATGAGTGGACGTAATTTTGCCATTTTGTCTGCTCTATCAATGTTATCGTTGTCAGTCAGGTGGATATACTTTTTTATATCTAAGAAGCGGTTCCTTGACATTGATTCAGAGATAAGTGGAACATGAAGGTCTTCATCAAGGCTCCAATACATTCTCTCTCGGGGCAACGTATGGTATCCATTGAGTAGCAGGATTCTCAAGAAATTTTTTATATCAGCTTTAGAAACAAAAAAACTATGATCGTTTTTCTGTGTCGAGTACAGATTCGATTGTTCCACAATTAGACTTACAACATCGTCATCAAAAATTTTCTCAAAAACCTCAACAGGATTTAGCCCTTCTAACTCGCTTTCGAGTATAGATTGACGTTCAAAACTGCCCGCGGTAGCGTTCATATTCATATTTACGTTTTGACCCGTCCATTTTGGTTCTGTTTTTTCGGCGTATTAGCGCGCGGAAT
The DNA here is from genome assembly GCA_963170755.1 of Amphimallon solstitiale. NCBI lineage: Eukaryota > Metazoa > Arthropoda > Insecta > Coleoptera > Scarabaeidae > Amphimallon > Amphimallon solstitiale. The sequence continues at coordinate 103,266,309 of OY720677.1, read as the reverse complement.
TCTTAGGCTTGTGTTGCGAGATATTCGTACCGAAAGAGGGACGTCATCTTCACTGTCTGAGTCTTCGGAAACATTGTCGATTTCGTGCCATCGAACTTCAACTTCGCCAGGAATATCACTGGGAAATGACTCTTGGCCTTGGAGGTTGTCTTCGTCTACATCTTCCTCGTCGGTTTGACAGTCGACTGCAGGAGGAAGAATTACGACGTCAACATCAGCAGAGCGTTCAGAAGAATCTATATCTGCGATTGCTGCAGATAAGTTCGTATACTTCGTCCCATAGAAACTGATATGATCGGAAAATTGGGCTCTTCCATCACCGCACTGCAAAATATGCCACAATGTAAACATATGAGCGGATTTATTATATTCGTGATTTATGTGACACACGTTAACCCATTGTACTCATCCGAGTACAACAATGTTTGACCAACATAATGACACCGAAATTCTCAGATAAGAAAACTAAAATATATATCAGAATATAAAACTGGCCTTTGCTTACCTGTTCAACACACTGAAATCTTTTACCAAGGACTTGTAGGACTTGTAGGAATTTTTTGACGCGAGCGTAGCCAAGGAAAAATACGTTAGTAATCGTACGGCATAGAAACGATTCTATTGGCTAATGTCAAACCATTGCATGTAGTTCTGCACGCTAACACAGGTCTCTGTGAATGCAAAGAAAACGCAAACGGGTGCCAAATGTAAATGTTGTCACATAGATGTCGCCAGTGATACAAAATTAAATCATGTGTTTGCCGTACTCAAACGAGTACAATGAGTGCTAATGGGTTAAAAATAAGTTGTTTATTCCTGAATCAAAACATTCACCAATGACAGTACCCATTATTTTGTTTTTTTTTTGTGGTAATTAGTGTGATATGGGATCTTAACTAATTTTGGATCGTTTAACACGAATGTGCTGTCCATTTTGACGTAACACATTACTTTTTCTTGTAAGCGATACACCGAAATGAAAGATATATTGCATATAACAATAAAAAGTAGTGAAAAAGATTAAGAAAAGCTTGGAAATATTTACATAGAAAAATAAGGATATTTTGTGAACATTTCAGGACATATGTAATATTAAGTACACTACTATACTCTTTCATTTCTTTTCTTGGAGCGGATTACTCCTCAATGTAACAACTGTTACGTGTGTGGTGTACAGGTCCTATTTTTTCAGCTATTTTCCTTCATATTTGCCTATTTTCAATTTTATGTTTTTATGCGGTTAGTCCCTAGGCCTTACGTATAATAAAGAGTGTACTGGACAATCAATTCCCCTGCAATATACTATTGTTGATGTGAAATTCCTTTGTTTTCCGGTGTTCCGTTTGTACCATCGTTTTTGTGTTTTTAAGATTATTGGCATTAATATCCTCAGCCCTGGTAGTATATTTAATTCCTGTTGGCCCTCTCTTTATGGCTTCGAAAGCGTACTTGTAATCTGTGTACAAAATTTCGAAGTTAATGCTATGTTCGTGTGCCTTTTCTACTATTTGTTTGACTACATCCACTGTTCATTTCTAACTTCCTACAATTTTCTTGGTGTCTGTGCTTAACCTTTTTGGAATAATCGATAATTTTATTAACGTTGTATAGCAGTGTAATCCCTCTATAGTTTTTTCTATAAACTATTAACTTATGTCCACTCCATCAGCATTTGTTTGGTATTCCATGTAATTATAATGAGTTTAAAAATTTCTGCCTGCAATCGTTCCTCTCTATATTTCATCATTTCCATGTTTATGCTTTCCATGTTTTCATGCTTTCCATGTTCTACGCATTTCTCATCTCCACTTTTACTATTTCTTATTATATCCTTGTTTTCTTCTAATTTGGCTCCTCTACGTCAATTTCAGGTTCTTTCGCTTCTTCATTTAGTATATCTTTAAAGACATTCTCCCATATTTGATTTACCTCTTCTGTGCTTTCCGCTGCCTTTCCGTATTTACTGTCTTTGATTGTTTTCTTTACTGGTATTTTTGTTCAATTATGCATTGATACAACTTTCTTGGGTTATGATTTCTGTTTCTATTTCCTCCATTTTTTTTGTAAATACATTGACTTCGTTCTCTTTAGCGTGTTGTAGCTTTGTTTCCTTTTTTTTTGTCATATTATATTTTATCTTCTTCGCCTCGATATTTTATTATTTCCGTGTTCGTGCTTTTCTTATCTCCATTTTTACTATTTCTTATTATGTCATTGATTTCTTCTAGATTTGGTTCCTCTACGTCAATTTCAGGTTCTTCCCGTTCTTTATTTAGTATATATTTAATGAAATCCTCCCATATTTGATTCACTTCTTCTTCCGGCTTGTGTCCATTTTTTTCTTAATTACTGATTCCACCATTCATTTTGGTACCGTTATTGGGTTCTTCCCCATTTGTGACTTAGCTATTTCAATAATTACATCTTTTAATTTTTTCCATTTTCCATTTATGTCTGCATCTCTTACGACATATGTAATCCACCATTTTCTTGTGAGTGCAGATCAAATAAACAAAAGTTTCATCTATGTAAGTGCCAGTAAGTGAGATCGAACCGGTGTCTCTTGCTTATGTATATGTTTATATTCATACGTGATTTTTGTGCTCGAGCAATAAAGTGTGTTAAAGAACTCACGAGGAATAATGTCACAGCAGTAAGTTAGATCATCTTCCATCTTGAAATACTCTCCGAACACCTTATCTCTATGTTTATACCAAGTAAATTTAGTTCCATGTGCAAGGAGGTTCACTGTTATTACAAAGAAACACCAACCAGCAATGACACATTTTCATGAAGTAAATAGCGATTAACATAAAACAAAATCAGTTACATGACTGAAATCAGGAGACTTTATTTTGTTACCATCATTTATCAGATGTTTTGCCGCATCATACTGGGTAGTGAATCACGATACTACAACACTGTAAATAAAAGGAATTACACTACCACATTTGCGGTTCTCAATCGTCAATTTAAATCTTATGTCTCAGAAGCTTGAAAATACCAACGTAATTTAATGAATTTAAACAAATTTCAGAATGCTATGCCCGTGAGGATAAAAGGTCTCCATTTCTTGAACATTCCGACATTCATGGATAAAATTGTCTCCCTGATGAAACCATTTATGAAAAGCGAACTTTTTCAAGTTGTAAGTAGAATTTTTTATATCTGTATTAATTTTTACTTTATGCGTAATTTTGTTCTATATCGTAAATTTGACATCATAGAATTCCTTAGGAGATTGTCAAATATTATGGTTGTTATTATACAGATATGAATAATATTATTATAAGAGATAATTTAGGATGTATATTAGCTATAACAGAAAAATAACTATTAGACTTTTACACCTTTAAAGGATTTCCCATACTTAATTGCAGTAAAAGAAACTGACAATATAATTATATTACAAGGAGTATTTTTGTAATAAATGTGTGTGCACTAGTGGGAAATAAATAACACTGCCCAACAAACAATTATTTTTTAAATATTTTCATCACTTCATGAGTCCAATAATACTAATTTTGTGTTGGTTCCACTCCAAAATTTTGTCAAACGCAGAACCATTTACAAGTTGTCGAATTTATGACCCAACAAAAATAATTACCTTAACTGCTACATTACTTAATGTAATTAATGGAAATTCGTCTCGAGTACTTAAGGACCTGTCCTTCTCGGTTTATTTTTTTTGACAAAATATTTCATCAAACCGAACTTTATATGGAGGGGCAGAAGAAGATATCTTTTTCTTTTGGACCCACGAGAGCCTCAGCAAGAACATTTTTCTCGCTAGGGTTGCGATTTCTTGCAGGCTAGTCCTCCTGAAAATAATGTGATTTCCTATCTCTACCATACCACTTACATAAAAAGCAGCAGTATTTAGTGTACCTCAGTTTCATTTCTAAGAGTACAATGATGATTTTCAGATCAGCATAGATTTTCCACTTGTGTTCAACATATTTGATTGAGTGGAGGACGACTGTCATGTTTGCATAAATCTCCTTCATGGTAATTGCATAACCAATAGGAATGGTTAGAAGACGGTTGCCGTGGTGACGTAATACAGCTTTCAAACTAAGCCTAAAGGAGTCTATGAATAGCCTCCAATCAATTAGATCATAATTCAAATTCAAATATTTCATCAAGTCATTAACGTCATTAACGCAGCTAACAACAAGATTGTTGTTCTAAAATATTTTTCTACAAAAAGAAGGAATCAGATCCCTATGGCAATGTCTGTAATGAGAGACCCTGACATCACGTTAGAGAAGATTCCATTACTGTAGCTTTGACCCTAGAAAATTTCCGACTGAAGAATAGATCTGACGAATCGATTCGAATCAGAGTCTTTAAGATCGATTTAAGAAAAAAATCAAAAACACGAAAACTTTTTTCATTAGACATGTTCGGCTTTCATCGGAAAACAATGCTTTTGTGTTAAACACGATTACAAAATGACAGTAGTTCATAATTATATACAATGTTTTCCGAAGATTTTTCCGATGGCAAACGTTTTCGTAAAAGATCTGTAACATGCTTACATAATTGAGCTTACAATATCAAAAATTTTTGAAACACATTTAAAGATATTTTTTATTACTTAATTAAATTAAATATTATTTCAATATTCTAAAGATACTAATCGAGTAAGTCGTTCTCCATTTAACCTAGGTTCTCTCGTGAGTTAGAGTGTTGCCCGTACGAGAAAATAGTCTTCTTAAAGGGACTGAAGTAGATACTACTCACAATGCATGTTGCGGTAGTTTGTTTGATTTCTCATAAAGAGTTTTATGTCCTCGCAAATTCGAAAATTTAATGGGATGGCTGGATTCCAAATTGGAGACATTCTTTAACATATAACATTTGAGATATACTGGTTTTTCTCCTCTATCACTAAGTTCATCATCTCGATAGTACTTTGATACTAATTTCTTGTGAAATTTTCAGGCGCTTTGAGTATTTTTAATATCCGGATCAGAAGTGTTTGTTATTTTCTCCATTTCTTTTTCATTCTGCCTAGTACATAGCAGCAACTCTTTCACTCACAACTTGAGAGCAGGTTGGTCTATCTTTAAAACATAGTTCTTGAAACAGGGGGTCTAAAAGATGTCGGACTTACTAATATATAGTCCTATTGTGCCAAATCTTTTTTAAATTTTTTTTGAAATTTATTTTGGCGGCAATCCCAACTTCAGTAGTGGGCTAAATAAATTCAATGGACACTGTAAGACAATGAACTATCGGGATAATTTTGCTGTAAGTAACATACTTTTCTTTACTTATCCCCTTTGTTAGGGTGTCGATAGGGCGGAGAACTTTGAGGTCTTTTACCTCCTCTGAACTGGCTGCTGTTAATATCTGAGGCGATTTTTAATTTTTAAGCAAAATTGATGCTCTTTTGTCCGACAGCAACAATTGAGGCGAACTTGCGTATTTCTCTGCGTCTTCCTTAGATCACCCATTACCATGACGCTATGATTAAAGTGTCCGACAATATCTTTAATTTTTTGATGAGATTTTTAACAATTTTCAAGAGTTTATTGGATTTTGAGGCAACTAATTCTAGTATGAGGGTAAAGCTAGGCAAATATTTGTATTTGCCGTTCAAATCTGAAACAGGTTTCGTTATATTGGAGGCGTTGTTTCTTACCACTTCCATTACTTTTTCAGGTGCTATACAAACACGCACACACACAAAAACACACACACAGAGAGAGAGAGAGAGAGAGAGAGAGAGAGAGAGAGAGAGAGAGAGAGAGAGAGAGGGAGAGGGAGAGGGAGAGAGAGAGGGAGAGAGACCTTGTTTAAAAACCACCTTTTCGGTATAAGGTGACTTCAAAACGTTGACGTATTCCAGTCGTCACACATCTTTTATGACACGAAACAAATATTCTGCAGTGTGACGCTCATCTAATGGGATGACAGCAAGCGCGAAACATTGAAATTCGGATTCCTTAGTAAAATGTACTGTTAATCGTAGGAAGCCTCTCTTATTAAGAGTGTTTGTCCACATGTCAGTAGTTAAGTTCATATCTGTCATTTGTGATATTTATTTTTTAATTGTATAGACAAACATTCAAATTTGTCATCAAAGAAATTACCTACTGTTATTCTGGATGGGGTTCGTAATGTAAAACAACTAGTTTCATTAATTTTTCAAAACCTTCTGTTTTCCTTTGCAAGAATTTTCCCTTCACCATCGCTTTTAGTTGATTTAACTTTGTAGATATTTTTTGGGTTTTTTTAGGCCACTAGAGTTGCAACTGTCAATATTTGCATCGTCCAATGTTTCACCTTTTTATAAAGCGTAGCCAGACGTCACTTTTTGAACTCATTTTTATCAATAGATATGCTTCGCTTCGAAGCAGGCATCACAGACATAATGTTCGCAACCTGCAATCACCTGGAGAACGTTGTGCTTTGTCATGTAAAACAGATGCGATAACTTCAAAAACAAAATTACCCCCAAACTAAAAACGTAGATAGGGACATGGTATAAGGAAACAGGGTATGCTCTTGCGCATCTCTGGATGACGCGCATTCGACCTCAAGTACTACCAGTTCAATGAAGTTGTGAATTCACAGGACAATATTTCAATAAAGTCCTTTTTAACAGAAATGGAAATTTTGTAATGTAAAAAATAATGATAGGAATAATCTTAAAAGTAGGAAATACCCGGCTGTTACCCAAGCGTCTCACTGTATTGAAATGAAATGAGTCGATACGCTTCGAGGGGAGTACATATACGTAGTCGTTCAGTTGTGGGGACTGATACATGCGCTATACAATCGTTGCGTTACCAGAAAACCTACCGGTATATAGAGAGCATAATGTTAGGTTGTTGACAAATAAATTAAAGGCTGCTGGAGCGTAGGGATGGTAATAAAATTGATTATAAATTTGTATTTAATTTTTTAAATTTATTTTAAACTAAACGCGTTACATTTTATAGTAGCCAAAAAATATTAAATACTTTAATTATTAAACTTTAACTAGAGGACTTAATTATTTTTAATTTTCAATACATAATACAATTCAAATAGAAAGTAATTTTACTTGGAGTGTGTAAATTCTTCAACAAAAATATTTTTGCAGTAATTACAGTTTACGTAAAAAACAAATATAATAACTAGGAATATTTATATGTAATTAGTAACTGATAATGTTTTATTTTTATAAGTTCTTCATATCATTTACAATATAATAATAATATGTGAAAATGTTTCCTTATGCTTATATTTAGGTTTGAATCATTTTATCTGTAGGGTATAATAAACAAACAAAAAAATTATTTGGAAAATAAGGGTGAATTCAGAAGGACTAAAATACAGTTTTTTACTAGCTTAAAAAATATTTTATTTTACCTGTTAGGGTTCGAACAAAAGCTAAAATCACTTCTTTCGAAATGCACTAAAAAACTTAATAAATACGAACTAAAACAATGTCCTACACTAAAATAAAAACCTTCGACTATAAATATAATAATAACGTCTGTATTAAATAATAAAAAAAGCATATATTAATCCGGACAAATCACAAAATAACCTTACGCACAACGTAAACACAAACATAAACATAAATGGCGCCTCTATCAACTATGACGCGTATTCGACCTGCGCGCCGTGGACGAATTTTGGTTTTGGGAAGAGCATACCTTATTTCCTTGTACCATGGATAGGGAAAAATGAATTATCATTGTATCTCAAAATTAAAACTTAGTCGGCCATTTTTATTTCCATATTTGGGCAGTGTAATTGATTATTTGTGCATCAGATTGCATGTAAGACGTACTAAATAAATGAAAAAAGTTATATAACATTGAACGCACGCAAATAAAGACTTTCATTTATGTATATGCATCCGGTGGGATAAATAAAACAATCATTTTATGAATCATTTCTTCTTCTTTTCAGCTATATCTACATTCAGACAAATTCGATAACCTGTATAAATTTGTACCCCAAGAATGCCTTCCCAAAGAGTACGGTGGAGAAATGCCGAACGTACAAGAATTAATCAGTAAGTTATAATAACAATTAAGAAAACTAATAATTTATATTATTTAATAACCAATGCCAATTTCAATTTGTGTCCGTATCTTCCTTTTGTGTGACACAATCACACGATCATCTTATACATATTGTGTTAAGGGAAATATTAATATATAACGTAACTGTATTTTAAATGCGAAGGCAATACAAAATAATATAATGTCCTAATTTAATTCAGGTTAGGTTAATCAATTTAATAAAGACAGCTCAAATTAATATGTTTCTATAGTAAAATCTCGAATTCTATATTCGCCTCTGGTGTCTTTCCCAAAACACTTAAGCAGACTAAGGTCGGCCCGCTATATAAAATGAGCTGTCATAAGAATATTTCAAACAACCGCCTGATATTGTTATTGTCTTCAATCTCTAAAATCTCTGAAAAGATATTAGTTGACAGAATAATGACATGTTTTAATAAAAATAATTCAATTTCCGATAATCAGTGTGGTTTCTTACGGGGTAGGTCTTGTGAAGACGCGGTTATGATTGTGTAGTTGAGATTATGGAGTACTTATATCATAAATGATAAGTTTTTAATATCAATTTATATTTGAGTAGGGCTTCTGACCTAATTGACCATGCCATTCTGTTGCATAAACTGGAAGTATATGGCGTACGTTGAAACGCAATGAACGTCTTCCTCTTCTTCGTCTTCGTATTTAAATAAAAGGCATGTTAATGCCCTGTACCAGCTTACTGTTGAGCCTGCGATGTTGACTACAACCTATCACTACATCTTCTTCCCTTTGGTTTACCGTTTCATGCTGTTTTTACCAATCAATCGTTCGACATTCAGCTTATGTGCTCGTTCCACTTCATTTACCATCGTACATCTCCGATACTACATTGCTCCCTAATGTTCGAGCTGCGCTTCCTGTCCATCAATGAGTAGCCGGTGATCGCTCTCAGGGTACTCATTTCCGTTGTTCTTAGTATTCACTTTATATTTCTGCTGCCACAGACAATACTATCTACTATAGTATTGTCTGTGCTGCTGTCTATGTCATAACAGGTCTGATGCATGCCTTGTAGATTTTTGTTTTACACTTCTTTGCAAAGTTGGAAGCTGGAAGCTTCGTTCGTGTGTTGTATTACATCGATCCAGATCGATATTCGCACTCCTAAGTACTGAACAGCTATAACCTGGGCTATAAGTCTATCATCACCTATCAGTTTGCAGCGGAGGAGACCCTTAGCTATTGCCATGCACTTTGTTTTATAAATGGAGATGCTCATGTTGAGCCTTTCCACTTCTTTGCTCAGTATGTACAGCATGTACTACAGATCATTTTCTGTTTCAGATACTAAAGTTACGTCGTCTGCGTAACAGAGTATTTTGATATTGTTAGGGAGCGTCGATTAATTACATGAGCTTAAAATGGGGGGGGGGGAGTCTGGTAAAATCCCACCAAGGCTCGATTAACGGGAGGGGGGTCTATGAAAATCTCACGTCAACTTTTTAATTTAGAAAAGATACATTATCATTGTAACAGATAACATTTCGTATTACAAAATCAATGTCGGGCATACACAATGTTTAATACTAACACAATAACATCGGCTTATGCGTTGCTGATATATATTTAATTATTTATAAATTATAAGGTAAATTTCAAGAGAGAGGGGGATCCTACTACATCTTACCAAATTTCGCAAATGAGGAAGGGAGGCTTCCCAATTTAACCCTTTCAGGCATAGTGGTTTCATTGGTAAACCATCACTTCAAAAGTCTGTTTTTCATCTCACTGTGGTCTTCAGCATAATTACTAGCGTCATCTATTATCGGGTAACTATAATAATGTACGGCAACGGACCGAATCAACAAAATTCCTGTTTATGGATGTTTCATTATTCAGTGTGGTGGTATTTTACCGAAGTGACGGACTCTGCGGGTGTTTCTATAGTTTTTTTTTTTATTTTTGCAAAATTTTTCGGTAAGTACTAAATTAATTTGTGTATTTATAATATTATAACTAAGGTAGAAGCTAGATGTATGGTATTTTTCCAAAAATCGTAATAAAGAAACAGGTTTGTGTTATGGTTTCGGTGTGAAACCAGTATGAGGTAACTAGTGCAATCTTATTCTTAACCTAAAACTCGCAACTAAGCTGCTAATTACTTGAATTTGAGTTGCAGAAATTACAAAAAAATTACACTATTTTAATTTTACAACGCTATGCAAAATTAACCATGTCATTTTTTGATGGTTTCACTATGAAACCACTATGACAAAACTAAATATGTGAAAAGGTAGACGTGGTTACATAGCGATACCAGTATGACCAAATGATCAACGTTAATTTTTTTTTTAGCTATGAGTCGAAGTTATAAATTGATCAATTTAACGTCATCTCAGTGTTATGATCTACTGCACGAAATTCCATCTGGGGATGAGTCAGAGGACGAATTGTCAGATATGTCAGATATAGAGGAGGAAGATTTGGTTCGTCAAGATTTATTAGATGTGGATAATCACGAGGAGCCTCCTCAGAGTGATTCCGAATCTGAACCAGCACCAGATGTAAATGACAGAAACTATGATAATGATGAGTTCAGTGATGAAGACGATCTATCCCTTGCAGTTTGGGCGAACTTGGATAAATGGAAGAAGGTGGAATTCAAAAAAGTGCAAGTAAATTTTCTAGAACTCGTTGGTCCTAAAAATCTGCCAGATGGACTACAAGATCCCGTCGGCTTCTTTTTATTACTTTTTGATATGATTGACGAGATTGTCTTCCAAACGAATTTATATTCCATTCAAAACGGTGATAATTTTGCACCTACAAATTCCGACGAAATAAAAAAATTTATTGCTATAAATATGCTCATGGGCATAAAACATATACCTACTTATCGAGACTGTTGGTCATCATATCCTCAATTGAGAGATGAATACCTACATATCTAATACAATGAGCCTGAATAGATTCAGTTCTCTCCTTTCTCATCTCCACCTAAACGATAATTCTGTCATGCCAGCAAAAGGGCAACAACAATACGATAAATTATATAAAATCCGACCACTTATCAACAAGTTACGTACAAATTATCAAAAATATTATGGCCCTTCAATGGAACAGGCTGTTGATGAAACAATGGTCAAATTTAAAGGCCGCATATCCTTCAAACAATATTTACCTCTAAAACCAATAAAAAGAGGATATAACATTTGGTCTAGAGCTGACATGTCTGGCTATCTCTGCGATTTTGACATATACACAGGTAAAAATGGAGACAGAGTAGATGAAAATTTGGGAGCAACCGTTGTAAAAAAACTTACAGAGGCTCTTATTGGAAAAAACTATCACGTCTATTTCGACAACTACTTTACCTCTGTGAAACTACTTGAAGAATTGGCCGAAAGAAATATATATTCATGTGGAACAGTTAGAGCAAATAGGAAAGGTCTTTCTCAGTTGCTTCAAGACAAAGACTTAGCTAGGGGACAAACTGATTGGGCAGTGAATGGACGTAATATTTCTTGCGTAAAATGGAAGGACAAACGTGTTGTCCAGGTCTTGTCTTCGATTCATGATCCCTCAAAAACCATTCAAGTAAACAGAAGAGAAAAGGATGGAAGGTTAAAAGAAATATATTGCCCGGAAGCCATCAAGGAATATAGACGTTGTATGGGTTGTGTCGATCGTGCTGACATGCTGAAGTCCTCCTACGATATTGACAGGAAATCAAGGAAGTGGTGGCACAGACTATTCTGGCACTTCGTCGATGTCTCGGTGGTAAATTCGTTTATTTTGTATCGCAGTTCACCAAAGGCAGAGAAACTAACTATGAAATTTTTTCGACTTACAATAATTTCTGGGCTTATTGGCGCTACAAAAAAAGGCACTGCCGGCAAAAAAAGTATTCCAAAAGAGAACAGATACAAACCATATGTGCCCCCTGAAATAAGAAAAAGCAATGCAATTCACATGCCTGTTCATGCTGGATCTAGACGTTGTGCACGTTGTAGCACTGCATCAGTGCCACATCGCACTAAACGGACTTGTAACACATGTAACGTGGGCTTATGCCTAAATGCAGAAAAAAACTGTTTTGCACCATACCATAGTACCTAATTTCACATTCTGATTGTGTGCAAAGAATTTCTGGTTTATTTATATGATCATATTATATATCACAGTGGTTACCATATGAAACCATGTCCTGGAGGACTTCTTACATTACTTTAAAGTTAACAATTTGATGAAATGTTGTTTTTAGAATGTAAATTTTAAAATTATTCAGAAATATATTGTTTTTAAAGAGTTTTTCTTTTATGTGCCTGAAAGGGTTAAAGAAAAGGCACCTCATGTAATTAATGGACCCTTGGTTTTGACGACTTTGTACATAATTTAATTGAATAGTGTTGCAGTCAGGTTATCTCTCTGTCGGATTCCACCACTCGTGGTTATTTCCCTTGTCAGTGCATTCTTCACTTTTGGTTTCGTGGTGACGTCCTCAGTAAGTTCGTGAATTGTTTGTATGTTCTTTATTTTCACGCCTGCTTCTCTCATTATCTCTAATACGTCGGATGTTCTTATCTATGAAATGCGTTAGTGAGGTTTATGAAGCACATATATTCCAGTGCTTTTTTCACAATCTGACGTAAAAAAATATGGGGTCTATAGTTGAACAATTCCTTCAAAATCCCTGTTGTTTTTCCAGCGGAATGGTTTGTTCGAGTCTATGTGTTATTATTTTCGTAAACAGCTTCCCTATTTTATTATGAGAATAATAATATATCTTTATTAGCAATACGCTATTTGCATACACTTACTTTATTTATATAAATTTATCTAAAATATATAATGACAGTTGTCTCTTAAATCTATTTATATTATTACAATGTTTTATGTCATACGGCAGGCTGTTAAACATTTTTAGCCCATTAACAAACACATTATCAGCCGTTGATGACCTATTTACTTTTTCTATAAAGAAATCATTGATGATCATTATATTTATGCGTGTCATGTATATAAATCAACTTCTGACTAATATACGATGGCGTATCACCTTGTTTACTCTTGTAAATGAATAGCATAGTTTTGTAAGTTATTCTTTGTCGCACATTCATTAATTTCAATGTACTCGGCATTAATGCAACTGGTGTATATTTGTTACACTTTAAAATTGTTCTCATAGCCCTATTTTGTATTTTTTGCATTTGCTGAGTTTCGTAATTATTTAACTTGAAAAGGATACTTGAGCAATATTCCATGTGTATCGAAATTAGCGATTTATATATAGACAGTTTAATATATGTAGACATATTTTGACCTATTCTACTTAAATAACCTACTTTTTTAGACATTTTATTTAGAATATGTTTTGTATTTTCTTTAAAATTTAAATGCTGATCTATAATTATCCCTAAATATTTTATACTATTTACTCTTTCTAAATAATTATTATCTATTTTTATATTAATATTGTCATAATTAATTGTGTTTAATTTATATGCACTACCAATGATTATAAATTTAGATGTACTTATATTAATACTTATACTATTGGCACATAACCATTTATATATTAAAGTCAAGTCTTCATTTATTTTGTCCTTCATGTCATTTAAATCATTTCCACTGACATACAACATTGAGTCATCAGCAAATAAAATGTAATTTACTGTTTTTGGTCATTAGCATAATGTCATTAACATATAAATTAAAAAGTAACGGTCCTAATATTGTTCCTTGTGGTAAACCATATTTAGTAGAGCGCACACCTGATGTTGTCCCATTAAACTTTACACTTTGGTATCTGTCAGTCATGTATGAACGACACCATTCCAGAACGATGCCTTTGAAGCCGATGACTTCCAATTTCTTCAATAGTAATTGTCGGTCGATGGTCTCAAAAGCTCTTCGGAAATCCAAAAACACAGCCACACCATTTTGCCACTGTCCATTTCCCTCGACCAATTATCACAAATGTTCACCAAAACTGTTTCACAAGAGTGTGATTTCTTGAAGCCTGACTGACTCAATGATATTATACTGTTTGTATCACAATAACTATCAATTTGTTTTTTAACGCACATTTCTAACACTTTTTCGAGTATTCTATTTGCTGACACCAAACAAATGTCCTTTAAAACTCTGCTTGTTATACCATCACCAGCAACGTCTCCTGTACCTTTTAGAGATTCAATTACATCTTTAATTCCTTTCATAGTTACATTTTCAAATTTACAAAATTCCGGATGCTGCGGTATGTCACGCAAAACTTCATTTTTACTGTCAATATTTTGTCTTTGTATCCCACCGGCTAGTGTATCTATGCTTGTTACAAAGTAGTCATTAATTTTTTCAACAATTTCCCTATCATTCTCTATTTCTTCATTATCAAAAATAATGCTTGTATTATTTGTTTCTTTACTTGTTGGTAATAACATTTTTGGATTCTTCCATAGTACTTTTGAGTCGTTTCTGTTTTGATCAAGTGCTGTTTTCAAATACTCTTCTTTCCGTTCTCTAATCATTTGAACTACTTTATTTCTAATTAATTTGTATTCATTCCAGTCTTCCTCACGTTTCGTAAATACTGCTACCTTATATTTATCATCTCTGATATTTATTTGTTCTAATATTGTATAATTCATCCACTCATCCCTTAAATACTTTTCCGGTAAAACAAATTCACATTTTGGACACATTTCTTCAATACTTTGATTTATAGTTTCAGTCCACTGGTCTACCATAATGTTGACATCATTTCCATTATTCCAACTTTTTTCGTAAATGTGTTCATGCAGTTTATCAATGTCATAATTTTTTATTTTTTTTTTTATTTAGTAATACTATCCCTCTGTAGTTGTGTGGGTCTTTTTTTGTTGCCCTTTTAAAATATGGAGATCATGATTTCTTTCTTCCACTCTGGAGAAACTCTACAACGACATCATACTACTCGCCGTATTATGATGTTGTACAGTTGTGAAACTCTGTCGACAACTCTAAAAACAAAATTACCCCGAAGCTAAAAATGTATTTACTTGATCATTGGTTATATTGTCTTTGCCCGGTATTTTCAGTTTTTTAGTTTTTGGTGACAGCTTCTGTTTCTTCCAATGTTAGTATTTCATTGTTTTCCTGTTCTTTCTTCATGATTTCTCATTGAGGTTGTTGCTTTTGTGTCTGTTGTTTGCCCTTGTTTTGCATGTTTTTAAAGTATTAAATCCATTGTTTTTCTTTTCTATCGCTGAGTTGGACCACCTCGTTTATTTCTCGCTTCACGCGCGTTAGAGTCTTCCAGGCTCCTTTTTGTGTGTCAGAGATATCAGGTCCATATCTCTTTTTGATCTTCTTACTTTTCTATTCACTTGGTTTCTGATTGTGCTATATCTTTGGCGTGCTTCTGGTGTTGGGTTGATCTGAAGCGAAGGTATACCTGTTTCTTTCTTAGAGTTATTTCCTTTACTTATTGTGAGAACAAAGACCTTGTATTCGGTATTGAATCAAATTGACTTTGCCTGTCCCTAATGCTTCGACAGTTGCTTTATGTGTGTTTGTTTTGATCTGATTCCAACATTACTCGATGGTATTCTTTTTGTTAATTGTATTTTTTAGTATATGGTTCAGTAATAGTTTTGTAAAAGTTACAGGGACAAATAATGTCCGAACAACTGTCAGTAGTTGTAACGGTTCAAAAGTTATAGGCTTAATTATTTCTATTTTTGAATAACCATTATTGTTATTTTTATATCATTTTTACATTTTCGCATATCGTAGCGTCATCTGTCTTGAATTATTTAACTTCAGTATATTCACTATTAAGTCAGCTATCTGTTGTTATAGGTATCTGTAATTTAAATCACAAAATATCAGTGTTTTGTTTTTAATTTGATTGTTATTTTTCTTTTCTAGTAAATTTGTAACATTTGTGATTGAAATTCTAATTTAATTGATTCCGTTTTATTAATGATTTATTTAAATTGATTTGTTCTTCCTTAACGGCTTTCTTGCCGGCGTGCAGTTGGTTGACACATCGTAGCGTAGGTCGTGTAAAGTGTCATTCTGTTTCAAGTCATCGTCCTGATAACAGCTTGGTGCCTCGTGTTGATTAACGTGCATTTCATTTTACGATTTGGTATTAAAATGGTAAACCCATTATCATCGTCTTAACGGCGGATATTTATTGAATGTTATGTAGTTCTGAAAAATTGTGCATCTATATTGGATTGTTTCGAAGCACGATTTTTCTTATGACGGCCATTGCCGGATATGCCTAATTAACCACGTGTGTGTTCCTCATTTATCGAAATCTTGATATTGCACTTTGGAGAATAGAAGAACTACCAATCAGCCAGGTATTTAATTGTCTTTTATTTAATTTGGAGTTGTCAGTATCGCATTTTCTTAACCTTATTTTTGATTTTCTTTTTTAATATTTTTCGTTAGAGCTAATTATTCTTTCTAATTAGCGAAATTTTGGTGACGTATTAAATTTTGGAGGCGTAAAATTTTAGTGACGCCATAATTTGAGTTGATAAATCACATCGTACTGATAACAGCTTGGTGCCTCGTGTTGATTAGCGTGCATTTCATTTTACAATTTGGTATTAAAATGATTAACCCATTATAAACGTCTTAACGGCGGATATTTATTGAATGTTATGTAGTTCTGAAAATTTGTGCATCTATATTGGATTGTTTCGAAGCGCGATTTTTCTTGTGCCGGCCATTGCCGGATATGTCTAATTAACCACGTGTGGGTCCTCATTTATCGAAATCTTGATATTGTAGTTTGGAGAATAGGAGAACTACCAATCAGCCAGATATTTAATTATCTTTTATTTGATTTGGAGTTTTCAGTATCGCATTTTCTTAACCTTATTGTTTGATTTTCTCTTTTAACATTTTTCGTTAGAGCTAATTATTCTTTCTAATTAGCGAAATTTTGGTGACGTATTAAATTTTGGAGGCGTTAAATTTTGGTGACGCCATAATTTGAGTTGAAAAATCACTTTGGAGGATGTGCCTAGTTTTTGTACAGCTGCAGGTCCTGGTCCAATAGTTATTGGCTATCAGGCGGTCTATCATATACATCGCCGTTCAAACCAATTTAGAGGAGACTCCGAAATAAGATAAGATTTATAATTAATTAATGATTTAACGAATTAATTTTGCTGATCCCGTTTGGTTAATTTAGTAAATTTTAATGTATATATGTCCACCCCACAGGTGTTTGTTTTAAAATTGAATTCTGTGATTTTCATTCTGAGTATATTTAATTTCTTTTGTTAATATACAGAGTGAATTTAAATAATCGTTGCACATGACATTCGTTTTGTAATTTTATATGAGTAGTAAGAATGAATAGCTACTGTAAATCTGACTGTATGTAATTGGTTAATATTTTTAGTTATTTAAGCGGTCGTTCGACCTACATTATAACCTTATTTGTAAGGGAATAATTTACAAATCTTTTCGAGACCTACAGAGATATTTACCCGTCTGTAATTTCTTTAACTTTAGGTGCTCTGATTATTGTATTTGATAATTTAATCATTTCTGCTTCTCATTTAACATTATACTTTTATTTTTAAAATTATATAGCAGTTCATAAATTCAGCGTACTTAATATTTTTTTTGTTTGTCTCTTTCTCTTTGAACATACAGTGTGAGTCGGTTGGTTAGTCCACCCTTGTTTTTTTATATCGTTAAAGATCATTGCTTTGAGTGATATTTTTGATATACGGACTGTACCACCACGAACGGCTGTATGCTTTAGAGGCATAATTCAAATTTTTGTTTCATTTCTCTTTTAAAATTTCTTAGTACTAAATTCAGTTATTTCATATTTGACCTTTTGTTTATTACTTCAAATTTGACCTTTTTTGTATTTATATATATGAATATTCTATATCCTAATTAAATTTAGATCTTGTGGTTTGAATTTGGGTTGTTTTATTGCTGAGTTATTTCTACCTATTTACACCTGATTTTTTATGCCATCTTCGATCCGCGTTTGTTTACTTCCACGACGTTTCGACCCATCCCATCTTCACTGAGTTGCGACAGCCTAACTGACGAGTATAGCAGGTGGGTGGACATAGAGGTTGTGACTCATCCGGAGGTATTATTTGTAACTATTTTGCATTTGAAATTTGTAATTTACCCAGCGCCATATTATTATTATTGCCACAGGCCTCTTGATGTTTCTTATGTGGCATAGTGATCCTAAAGAAATTAAACAGGGCACTTCTCATTGTTCCATTCTTAGTCGCTTCCTGTTTATGATCTAAATAAGTCGCTTTAAAACTGTGACTTATATAAATATGCAGAAGATACGTCTGTTATTTTTACATGCGAGGCATATGAGGGAGGGATTATCAGTGTGAAGTACAGATATTATTTATGATATGACGAGAAGGTGCCATGAAAATAATCTGCACTTAAATGTAAGCAACTCCAGATTTCTTGTCTATAATCAATGAAAAAAGTCACTATACGAAAAATATAATCATAAATCACTGCCTTAATCATCAAATTCAGAATTTTTGGATATACTTATTATTGGTAACTCTCTCATCTGGTGCGATGTAAATAATGTGCAGTCAATTAAGCAGCGCATTTTATGCAATATACCATATGAGAAATAATGGAAATCTATTTACATTAAAGATCTCCTATTTTGCTTACATTCAATCTCGCATAGGGTATGCAGTATTGGCTGTCTCATTCATAATGTCTACTTATAATTCACTTTATAGATTAAATTATTTTTTTCTTTGCAGAAATACAAAATCAAAACATACTGGATAACGCAGAATATTTCGTAGAGGAAGAAAAGCAAATAGCAGATGAGTCTAAAAGATCCGGCAAACCAAGGAGTGGTAGTGACATTTTCGGATTGGAAGGAACGTTTAAAAAATTAACAATAGATTAAATATTTTGTAAAATTGACAGTATAACAGACGAGTTTTCGTAGCTTACACACATTTTTTAAAATAATATATATATTATAATTTATATCATTATAATAAACATAACTGGTTCTTTTTATATAGTTTAGCATATTAATACAAGCATCTATTATGATTATTATTATAATTATAACAAAACATATATATATATATAAATAGTGATGGAAAACTAAAAAGTCACTTTAGAACAAAATCGGTGGTGAAATAAATTATTTTATCGCATTCATTTATTATGATAATATGCAAATCAGTAACCAAAATCGTATGAGGATAATTTAATAAAAGGGTGGGACTTTCACCAGTGTTTGTGAAAAAAGTGATATTATTTTCGAGTAGGTCATGCTTTTACAAGTGGATACTTAAATATTCAATATCATCTGACGTTAAGTTTAACCCATATAGTTGACTAGTGGCTAGTGAAAGTTGTAAAAGGATAAAAATGCTATTTGTGGTGCAATTTAGTACTTGTTGAAAAAAAAAAGTAGGTGTGGGATGCAAAATTTGCCACTTTTCCAACTGTAACTTAAAAAGGACCTTAAGAAGGCGTATTCTCTTTATTAACCTTTTCCGGCAAAGCACTGGAAAGCCACAATTTTAAGGAATATATACGTATCCTATAGATTAAGGTGCCAAATATAACGGTATGCGTAAATTGCGAATCAAGATTAGGATTAAAATAATATTTATTTATTTATTTGATTTTATTTTCCAACAGCCAAGTACAGGAACAATATTGCTTAAAAATTACAAAACATGAAATACAGTGAGTACATAAAAAGAAATAAAGAAAGAAAAAAAATATCCACGGTATAACAAACAATGTCATGCATTCATTCAATATCAGATTGGATATTTTGTTAAATGTATCATAATATAAATCACAATCATTACATATCCTATTATAATTGGCAACACGTAGAAATAGGCGATTTATGTAGCATGTTAGTCCTATTAGCCTCACAATAACACGTTCTATATTGACGGGGATTCGTATGGTTTGGAACATTGATGTTAATTTTATTCTGTAGCCATGCACAGTCAATATGATCAAGTAGGAGGCTATATATACAGTGTGTCAATAAAGTAAGGAACACCCTAAATATCAGCTTTAAAACATATCTCTAGCAAAAACGCTCAGACCCGTATTTTTTATTTCTGAAGGCGCATTTTCTTAGATTAAATTGAAGTATACAGGGTTATCAAAAAAGAAGATATGACGTTATCATGTGGTTTTTTAAATGGAATACCCTGTATATTTTTAAGAAAATCAAAAGAGCTTCTCATGAAGATTTCAACGATATATGAGTTGTTGGGGATATTCATAATATTTACTTGTAGAAATTGAAAAAACACTTTTGGTGGAAGAACGTCATAAAATAATTACAATAGAGTTTAACTTGTTTATTTTTAAATCTAAAACAAAAATTTACTTAAGCAAATGTTCAAATTGCTGCCCGTTCACAATCTGACAGTAGCCTAGGCGAGAAATAAACTCATTCTGAACATTGCTGATTACATCTGGCGTGATCCTTCGGATCTCTTGGCGTATGCGTTCTTTAAAATCATTAATATTTTAAGGTCTATTTACATAAACTTTGCTTTTTAGGTAACCCCACAGGAAGAAATCTAGTGGTGTTAAGTCAGGGGAGCGAGCTGGCCACTCAACAACCCCACGTCTGCCAATCCATCGGTTATTAAAAATCAAATTTAGGTAGTCACGCACAGGTCGAGAATAATGAGGAGGTGCCCCACCTTGTTGGAACCAGATTTCATTACTAGGACTGTCAGAGGTATTTGGATCAGGATAAAGTTCCACAAGCGCAGGAAGAAGCTCTAACTGTAAAAAATCCAAATAGATATCCCCATTTAAATTTCCATCAAAAAAGAAAGGTCCTAAAATCCTATTTTTTAGTATTCCAGCCCAGACGTTCACCTTCTGAGGGTGTTGACTTCGAGCTTCCTGCATCTAGTGAGGATTATGTTCTGTCCAGTATCTACAATTTTGTCGGTTAACCGTTTAAAGAAAAATTGCCTCATCTGAAAATAAAATGTTTCTAGCAAACATTTCATCACGTTCACAAAGTATTTGCACGTTTTCTGAAAACTCCAAACGGCGATCAAAATCATCTTCCGACAATTCGTGGACAAGATGCACTTTATAAGGATGATATTTCTGCTTATGCCAAATTTTTCTAACAGTCTCATGGCTGCAATTAAAGTTTAAAGCTGCTTGACGAGTAGCACAATTCGAATGATCTTGCACTGTCAAAAAACATTTAACTTAGTTTCATCATCCACTTTTGGTCGCCCAGTTTTAGGTAGATCCCTAACATTTCCGTACTCCTCATACTTTAGAAGTATTTTACTTACAGTTGAGCGAGTTATTGGTTGCCGATTAGGATGCGCTGCATTAAATAGTTCGCAAACTTCCACTGTACCCCTTCTTCGGTCACCATAACCAATCATCATAAGAATCTTAATCCGTTCTCTCTCACTTAGACCCATTTTTATCAAAAGAAATGGCAATTACAAAACAAGCAAGGCCGAACAAACTAACAGTGGTTAGTCACTGTCTAATTAGATAAGACGTCACCTTCCATACTGACAATTCTGTCATGACAACGTTCAAAGATTAAAATTACCAAAAATTATCATGTAGTCCCACCAAAAGTGTTCTTTCAATTTCTACAAGTAAATATTAAAGATATCCCCAACAACTCATATATCGTTGAAATATTCATGAGAAGCTCTTTTGATTTTCTTAAAAATATACAGGGTATTCCATTTAAAAAAACACACGATAACGTCATATCTTCTTTTTTGATAACCCTGTATACTTCAATTTAATCTAGGAAAAGGCGCCTTCAAAAATAAAAAAATACGTGTCTGAGCGTTTTTGCTAGACATATGTTTAAAGCTGATATTTAGGGTGTTCCTTACTTTATTGACACACTGTATATGAATTTAACAATAAGATTTATTCTTCTATCAGTTAGCGAAGTAAACTGGAAACGTTTAAGCATATCTTGGTAATCGGAACCCCTTTCAGGAGATACACTACCGTCCACAAATGCCATAAATTTTAAAAATCTTCTCTATACTGCTTCTATGTTGCTAATATGGGATTGATAAATGAGATACCATACCAGTGAAGCATACTCTAATTTTTATCTAATGTAGGTGCAATACAAAATGCTCAGACATCTAGTGTTAAAATCCCGACAATTCCTGTAGATGAATCCATATAATTTGTACGCGCCAGCCGCCATCTGATTGACATGTTCAACAAAAGACAATATGATGTCAAAGGTAACATCCAGATCCTTTATCGTCATGCAGTGCTGAAGCGGTAATGAAGCTAGGAATATTGTCAACACCATTCACGAAACTATCCTTTGATTTCTGTAAACGCAAGGGTTAGACGGTTCTACAGCATTCCAGTGCATAACATCTGGTATCTTGGTACGCCCGCGTCTATTACCCACAAATTGCCACAATAATTTTGGGTCGGAAAAAATACTGATCTGCACATTCTCCAAATATTCTCTGTAAGCACTGTTAATGAGAGACTTGCACATTTGTCTAAGATGTTTGAATCGAGAGTAATAATATCGAGAACCATTCTCTTTAAAATTCCACTAATATGATTTTTCAAATGATATAAACTTTCTGATGCTCTAATTTCTGCGTTTCTTTTTGTCTGCTCAATATACACTTTATTGCAATTACATTCGATTTTGTATATCCCTGAGTCTTTTACAGATAGTATATCTCTGTAAAAGACTAAAAAAAAATCGACACTGACTTTCCAATTTTGGTATGTAATAGGTAGACTCTTAGCATTATGTTCATTGACAAATTTACTGTATCGACAGATACTGTATACACAGGGTTGGCATGTTTTTTTGTATATCTAAAAATTGGTATGTAGAAAGTTGTACATTATAAAAATTTAAGTTAAATTTGTAAAGAAACTTTTCACACGCATTTGTCAGTTCTGTCGATAATATAGCATTTTCGTCGATAAAATTTTTAACAAAATAATCTGCCAACCTTGTGTAGGGTTCATCTGTTGGCTGCAAAGCAGAAAGTTCCATAGTAAGACAGTCTCCTACCTTTTCCGGTCGTAAAAATGGAAGACCAAAAAAGTACCGCTTCCATTTTCTAGTTGGATTTTTTTTCTTTGTGCATCATGGACATCCGAAATGTAAGTATTGTTCTTGTCTCGTTGAAATTCAGTCCGCTTTGTAATATACCTGTTCTCTTAAATCCATTAACTGCTAATTAAAGAAACTAATTTCCTCATTGAACGGTTTGATGCTTCCATCTACACTTAATAATAGACAACTAAATATCCTTTTCACTCTTGGGAATATTTACGTTAAAGCGGGCTTTATTATCGGTTAATACTACGGTTGGCAATCGTCCACTCCTGCTATCTATATTTGACAGTTGATTAGTTCTTAAGCATGAAAACAAAAATTCCTAAATGTGTTTTAATAATAATTGGTGTTTTTGTGCCTAGTGGATGTGAAGTTTGCCAACTATAATTGCCTTTTCACGGTTTCGCTCAAATACGGAGAAAAATCAAGGTAATGTACTATTTAGCATTTTAGTCTATCTTATTTTGTTATTTTCCCTAGCATAAATAGAAAACGAAATATATATAAATAGCTATAAATTACACATATTTACATATATATTTACAAGGCACAATTCAAGAAACGAAAATCAGATATAATAGCTGCTTTCCAAAGCAAATATTGTACAAATATTAACGCTAACCTCACATTTAATTAAGTCTCGTTTATACGTGACAATAAACAAATAACGGTGTATTTAACCATTCGCTGATAAATCGTTCTGTTGTGAACATTTATTAAATAAAATATAAAGTGCATGACATTTCTGTTTACTTTGAGAAAAAATGATATTCTTTACGAGTTCGAGAAAAAAAAAGAATAACACCTCGATTTACGACAAGTATACGTGTTTGTATGTACGATATTGTTGAAGGAAACTTCGATAAGAGCAATATATTCAAATATTACAGGAAATGAAATTGCTCTAAAACATGTTAAATAAAATCGCTTTACTTGATATGAACATAATAAGTAACGGAGAGTGACTTGTGCAGAGACAGGAAAATAATCTTGTTATCACGCAGTGGCTGTTAATAAGTTTATTTCTGGACGGGGAGACTTACACAGCGGCAATATAAGAGGTGCTTGAATCCTTCCACGAAATGTCTGTAAGAACTCATTGAATTCTACCACAAAATGTCTGAGTGGACTAATTTCCCTAATAAAATCGTGGCTTTATAGACATCTAGACTCGCACAAATAATAGTTAAAAACAGTATTTTGACGTGAAACACACGATAGTATCAAGTGTAAAATGTATGTACTGAACTCAAAAACATATCGATACGTCACGTAGAAATATTAACAAAGATATCATTCTTCTCGATGCTAATTGACAAATATAGATATTAAATAAATTAAATATTTATAAGAATACATTCGTATAGAATTATCGAACTTATTAAGCTAAAAATTAATCAAAAAGCATGAATACATTTAGATCGATAATTTTATACACGAACGGACAAAAATCCATTACAGATTTAATTTAAATAAAGTACTTTTTTTTTCAAAGATATAATGAGACAATTTACTTGATATATCAGATTTTATTCGTCCGCAAGAACTTACCGTGCTCATGGCAGCCCGCTACACGGACTAAGGCGCATTGCTATGAGCATCTGTGTATGGATCCTTGACATTCAATGAATGCGAGGTAGACCTAACTAAACCGAACGTGTATGCGCGCACGCACATGCAGGCGCCATTAAATACATTTCTTACCTTGACCTTGAACAAATGAAAAATGATCATAGAGGTTGCAATATATCTAGAGACTAAAGGGGGGGGGGGGCAAAGCAAGTGATTCGAAAAAGATATTTTTTGCACTTGTACTCCGCTTAAAACCGGACTTCCAAGATGGCGGTATTTTTGTCAGTAATACTATCAATTCTAACATATTCATTGACAAAAAAGTCAAAAAATTCTCAAATCTTGTATTTATCCACTATTTAATAGCATATAAAATTATATGTTCTCGTTTGTACATTGTAAATATCTTAATTGTAAAATATAGTATATATTAATATACCTATTAAAAAATAATAATTATCTTAACATATATTTTTGCAATGTCCAGTATTTGCATAAAAGTATTTGAATTGGTGGAAATGTCTAAATCACCATAACATGTGACATCTCTCGAAATGAAAGGATCAAAATTTTGCTTTGAAGAACATATTTTTGGATATAAATTTGTAAAATAATAATAATATTACGTCTACAAAATGTAAACAATAAGTTGCCATTGCGAACAACAACGTACAGGCACGTGTTTCGTTCTTATATAAATCTCGTCGGTGCACGATAGTGTTGTTCACAATACCATACAAACATCCACCCGCATAAATTGTCGACTTGGGCGTTCTACGCTATTTGCCAGGTGAATGTCGCTTTTACTGCATGTAGTTCAAAAAAGTGAAAAACAGATTGACGAAACTCTGCTCCATTACTATTTCTTTATTACTTGTTCGAGAAAAACTGCAGTCCAGGTTGTATTCCAGTCAGACCCACGCCAAGTTCACGACAATCTACTCCACTGGGGTGTGTTCAGAAATGTTGGATAGGATACTGGCATGGTCAGGTCATATTTTATGACATCATCCACTTGGTAAACATGGAGCGCTTTACAATTCTGAACGCCGCAGAGTGAGTCGAGTTAGTTTGTGGCAAAAGTCAAAGGTCAAAGCAAAGCATTGCAGAGTTTGAGGTTATGCATGAAAGAATAAAGTCATCAAAGATATAAGTAAACTAATTAGAACAATGGATCATAATCGAAAAAAAAATTTGGATCAAATTAAAATTGTCCAAAAAGAAACATATGACCATATGATGTGAAATAACATGAAATTATAATTATAACCTTAAAAACACTCAAAACCGCGCTTTAAATACCCCGACCCGAATGCCCATGAATCGCCCGCTATTAACCATCACAAATAGGTGGGTGATGGAAGGAACACTCTGAGCGTCGCACCAATCATTTCTGAACGACAATGACGTCATAATTATGGGACATATTTTTGTCTCTGAACGGCAAGTGTGATATTGGAATGACACTTGGATAACATTCTTTCCTTTTCTGAACGCATACCTGATGTAGTGAAAATCGAGCTAACGGGATTCCAAAAGTTTCTGCAGAAATTTTGTTAATATCTCCCGACGTATCACACGACAAAATTAAACAAAAATGTTCGGTTATACTAATTCCTATACTTTTTAAGTTAACAAATCATGTTTGTTCTTTCTCGACCAGCGTAAGTAGTGCACTCTAAAAATATTGAAAAATATTTTGCTTTTTTAGCTAGTTCTTTAATTTTGTATTTGATATTTTCACTGATTAAGTCGATTATTTCATTTATTAGTTTATCCCCAAAATAATTGTGATCATGTAATTGAGACCATGTTGTATGGTCTGACACTATTGGGTCAATCTTGGAAATCATTTCTAGGCAGTTTAAAATGTTAGCGTTACTTACTGCTTCCACGAAAAGCTGAATTCTGCTCAGTTAAAAACTGAATCACGTAGAAAATTCTTTCTATATAACTTGCAAGGTATTTAGTTTTCCTTTTTATTATATTTTGAATTGCAGAGTAAATTAATTGCTTTTTATTGCAACGAATTGGAAAGATCTAGAACATTTCTATATGTAACTTGTAAATGTTTTTCCAGTCATTGTAACCAAATTCATTACTAAGGTAAACAGATTTTAAATGGCCGTCATTAAAAACTTTGCAGCAGAATCAGTAAAGCGAATTTTTCGATTCTTTGTTTGGTAGAATGCTAGAGAAATTAGTGATGGGTGGGTAAAACGGAATTATTTTAATAACCGGTTTTTCACTACTCGGGTGATCTTAATAATCGGATTTTCGGTAAAGTAGTTGTCACTCGCATCATGACTCTGTATACATTGCCAATGGCAGAACTCACAGAATGATTGTACCTACTTTGCGTAACACCAATAGTTATTATTAAAAATGCTGTACAAAAGAAAAGTGTACTTTAATAATTATACGTATATATTTTCATATAATTCAACAAAAGAATAATACGTGCTAATACTCTCAATTTTATTACATATACAGGATGTTCTAAATTAATTCGGCACTATTGCTAACTTTGTTATTAATGAAGCTACAGTATCGGTTAAATTAGCAAAGTAGGAGTATTTTTACCGTAAATAATGATGGCAGACCGAAAAGACAGTTGAACTTCTAATTTTCGCGCTATTTACAAAAGTAACTTTTTTTTAAATGGAACACACAGTATATTTTTGAATATATTGAAAGAAGGAAATATTTTAGAAAAGAATGCTTACATACATTATTGACAAAAAAATGACAGTTGCCACTGTCATTCACAATTTCCTACGAGTATGCGTCATTATAATTCACTTATACCTAGAAACCATTAGTGCGGATTTATTTCGTCAACAAATTAAACAAATCCGATTTAGGTATCGGTCCATTGTCGGAATTCATAATCTTATCTTTTTTTTCGTTGTTATATTTAAGTTTGTGTTGTAACTTTAAAAAAGTCATTGACAATGGTATTTAATCATTTGGAAAAGTGTGATATGTTAGAAGCGTATATCGTGTGTCGTAAAAACTCTGTAAGGACCCAATAATATTACGCTGAGTGTTATCCTCTACGCCCGCAGCCAGATCGACGCTATTATCAAAGACTGTATCGACAATTCAGAAAAAATGTTAATGTTTTCAAAAAACGTTTTGGCTTACTTTAAAGTGCATCCCAATAATTCTATAAGAGACGCTGCTCGGGAATTAGATGTAAGCGTAATTGTGTGTACAGAATATTAAGAAAATTTAAATATAACGCATTTAAGTACTAGCCAGTGCAAACATTATTCCCGGGTGATCAAGAGAGGAGACTAACGTTTTGTCACTGGTACCTTAATTATTCAGCGCAGAATGTAAATGCATTTCGTCATATTTTGTGGACCGATGAATCAAATTTTTCTAATTCTGGAATTTGGAATAGAAAAAACCATCACTATTGGTGACGAGAAAATTTATTTTTGGAACGGCCCCATGCTCCACAAATACGGTTTAGTTTTAATGCTTGGTGTGGATTAATTGGCTCGGTGATTGTCGGACCATTCTTTTATAATGGTACATTAACCGGACAAAGATATTTACAATTCATGACTGAACATTTAGGAATATTTTTGGATAATCTGGAATTGGCTACTCGGCAACATGTACATTTTCAGCAAGGAGCACCAGCGCATAATCATCGCGAAGTAGAAAATTTTTTGAGCGAAATGTTTCGGAATAAGTGGATAGGTACGTACGAATGGACAAATTCAGTGGCCATCACGGTCCCCGGATTTAAACCCTATGGACTTTTATTTATGGGGATATTTAAAAAATGAAATTTACAAAGAGAGATATGAAAACATTGTAGAGCTGCAAAATAAAATAATTACTATTGCTAATAACATAGACGCAAGATCGATTTTAAAAGTAACTCGCAATGTACATAAACGAATTCGGAAGTGTATTGGACAAAACAGTGATGTCTTCGAACATCTATTATAATAAATATACATAATACACAGTGCTTGTTTAATATTTGCTGTTTTTTTTTATCATAGCCATCTTGACTTTATTGATATGAATTGCTGTGCAAAATAGTGGATAACTGCCGCAACTGTCATTTTTTGTCAATAATGTATGTAAGATTTCTTTTTTAAAATATTTCCCTCTTTCAATATATGCAAAAATATACTAGGTGTTCCATTTAGAAAAAGTAACTTTTGTAAATAGCACGAAAAGTAGAAGTTCAACTGTCTTTTCGGTTCTGCCATCATTGTTCACGATAAAAATACTACTACTTTGCTAATTTAACCGAAACTGTAGCTTAATTAATAACAAAGTTAGCAATAGTGCCGACATAATTTAGAACACCCTGTATATCAAGTTCTTACCGATACGATAAACAAACAAATAGTAGTTGTAAGTTACGAATTAGTTAATTATTCGCAATTCATCACTCGTGGTCGGGCACTCGTCAATTGCATTAAATCATCGATTCCGAGTATTTCCGAGTTCCAAGTAGTAATGCGACAACTCCAGTCGAAAATAACCTAGTAGACGAGTACCAGCTGACCTGTGATAAAATACGACTAATGTAATATCCAGTTCGCAACTTAGTTTGTTATCCACTGCTTGGGCTTGTATTGAAAACTGGCATAGTAGTGTCAGGCTTTAAAAAACTACCTGGTTTTGAAGTGCTTCTACAGTTCTTTCTTTGACTGAGTTGAATTCAAAAATGTTTCATGTACTTTTCTTAAATTAAGAAGTACTTCTTATTTGCTATTATTATTTGGATTCGTATTTATTAGGTTTTATATTTAAACTGTTGTTGAAAGTATTAAAACTAATAATAAATTATATTTACTTACCAAAATAATATTCAACAACTACATTTCGAATTTTGATTTTTTCTTTGAAATAAATTGGAACAATTTAGAACAAACTTAGAACATTCTGTGAAAAAATCGTTTTTTTCCTATTATGTCGACCAATTATGATATTTTTTTCTTTGAAGTACCTTGGAACAATTTAGAACAAATCTAAACTAACCTAGAACAACCGACATATTTTTATTTTTGAAAAAAGAAGGGGGGCAAAGATAGTTTTTCGCCTATTTCTCGACAGATTATGACTTTCTTTTTGAAATACTTTGATACAACTTAGAACAAATTTAGAATAACCTGGAACAACGGTTAAAATGTAGATTTTTACTTTTGGATTTCGTTTATTTCTATATCTTTTGATATATAAGAGATATGGTTTTTGATGCGTTAGTGCAATGTTCAAACATAGAAGAAACTGGAACAACCGTCAACATATTAATTTTTAACTTTATACTTTTGACTTTCGTTTTTTCCATTTTCGTCTTTTTGTTTGAAATACTTTTGAACAAACAGAACATTTGTTGGAATTTTGATTTTCAAAAAAAAGTGTGTTTGGAAAAGCCTCGTTTTCCGATTGTTTTGGTTAATTTTGAACTTTTTTTGCTTTTCTTTGGAACAATGTTTAGAACAACAAGAACAACCTGGAACAACATTCAAAATTTCAATTTTCACAAAAAGGGTAGCTGGGTAAAAAAGTTGTTTTTTTCAGTTATCTCTGCCAATTATGACTTTTTTTTTAAATACATTGGAAAAATTTAGAAAAAAAGCTTGAAAAACCTGGAACAACTGTCAGATTTTAGGTTTTCGAAAATAGGGGGCTTACTTCACACATTCGCCCCTGAGAGAAGAAACTTTGAGGTTATAAAGCGCAAACTTTTTGTCATGGAAAATGAGATTTAATTGAAATAGTGCTTTAAACTAAAAAAAGGTATAAGTACATACGTGAAAATGTTATGTGAAGGGATGATATATATTTTGGAACAAGAATAAAACCTCCCATCTTGTGGGAAAAAAATGGCTAGCTAGGAGAAAGACACATCGGGCTTTGAGCATGCTTTTAAAAGAAGTAGGTTTAGATGTCGTAGAATATAAAAACTGCATGAGAATGTCTCCAGCATGTTTTAACATGCTTTTACAAGAAGCATCTTCTACCATACAAAGGTCAGACACAACAATGCGGGAGGCTATACCTGACAGGTTAAAACTTAATGTGACATTAAGGTATTTTAATCTGACACCGGAATGTACTCTACTTGACTGGAAGGATTAGTAAAACCTCTTGTCTACAATTTAGTGCTCTAGACAGTCGAATAAGATAGGTAACCATTCGCTCCAGTAAATAGGATTGCTTTCTATTCACTCGACTGGAATGAACACTGACTGGAACGGGTACTCAAATGAATCACTAAAACTCCTATTTACGGGAGAAGATACTATTATTCGATTTTAGTAATTCGGCCGAGTTACTGGTACCGTGTAAATTAGCCTTCAGTTCCTTAACTCCCTACAAGGAATTTGAGACAGATGTATATTCTAGAAGTATAACAGTATTTTTGGTTGGTGTTCTGAACGACATGCTCTCATATCTTGTACCAGTGTGTGACTATGTATTTGTTTTGGGCGACTTAAACATAGATTTTTTCCAAACTAATAATTCAGATGTGTAAATTCTTACGGTTTCACTCAGATTCTGGATAAACCTACAAGAGTGACCCGCACTACTTCCCATTTACTTGATCCCATTTTAGTTAGTGACGTCAGTATTATATCGTGTTCGGATGTCTTGAGCACTGCTGACATATCTGATCACAGCCTGGGCTATTGCATATTAAATATCTTGCGCAAGACTTTTAAACTAAAATTGTTTCATTTAGAAGGTTTAAGTCCTTCGATCAGAACTTGTTTCATGACCATTTACTGGGTGGGTTTAGACTGTCAAGCACCTTGGTTGACAGACTCGTTTAAAGTGATTATGAGGGAACGAGATAAAGCCTTTACTGCATATAAAATTGGTAAGACAGATGCACACTGGAAAAACTATAAAGTTCTGAGAAATTTTGCTTTGGCTGCTGTAAGACGTGAGAGGAAGGCTTTTCTCCATTTGCACAATGCAAATATGCTTAATAGTTACTTTGTGTCTTTTATTTTTTGTCCAATAAGCATCGGAGTGGCTTGTCGTTTAAATTGTCAAATCTGTCAAATCTAACGCTGCTGGTTGTGACGATATTTCTCTGGAAATAATTAACATGTGCGTTCCCCATGTGGTCTCCTACCTCACACATAAACTGTTGTCTCGAGGCTGGCTACTTTCCTGGGGCTTGGCGTGAGGCTCTTATTCGCTCCATGCCAAAGGTGAATAATTTTATAAATGATGACAAAATATTTGAGCCATTAAACTGGTCAAGTAATATTAGTGTTAAATTTTTTCGGTGGTCAAGAGGAACAACTAATCACAACACGACAAGAAAAAAAAATCCAAGACCGAACAGAAAACCTAGATAAAAATAATCTAAACATTTCTTATACGTCTAATAAAGATACAAGAAAGATCAATATCTTGAATTATAATATACAGGGACAATCAAATAAAATTGAC
Source organism: Amphimallon solstitiale (assembly GCA_963170755.1). Classification (NCBI taxonomy): domain Eukaryota; kingdom Metazoa; phylum Arthropoda; class Insecta; order Coleoptera; family Scarabaeidae; genus Amphimallon; species Amphimallon solstitiale. Next base: position 103,234,146 of record OY720677.1, on the reverse strand, counting down.
GCATTACGGGTAGAATTAAACAAGCGAGATATTGACGTGGTTTGCCTAACAGAACACTTCTTATCTAAAGAAAAACTAAAATATGTTAATATAAAAGATTTCACCATAGCGAGCTGTTTTTGCAGATCAAGCGCCATTCATGGGGGATCCCTCATTCTAACAAAAAGCCATGAGAAAGTTATTGAAAGAAAAGACATATCTTTAGTATCAGTAGAAAAAGAAATAGAAATAGCGTCGGTAGAACTACTTGCAATAAATTTCATTGTAATGTCTATATACAGACCCCCATCTGGAAGTTTGGAAATATTTTTTGACAAACTAAATGAAATTATTTTTATGCTAAACGAAGAAAGGGCACAAAAAATGTGTTTGTTGCAGGCGACTTTAATATTCACATGGAAACAGAAACAAAAGTAACTCAGAAAATGTCGGACATTATGAATGCTTATAATATGAAACAGGTATTTCATGAACATTCTAGACAAACAGATACCACTAGTTCCTTAATAGACAACATATTTACAAACATTGATTTCTCTAAGATTGAGGAATATACACATATCCAAAACATGATAGAGCTGCGAAAACCACAAATACTATTAGACCTATGGATTCGATTAGTATACAACACTTTAAAGAGGTCTTAGACGTGGAACTGCACTTACCTAACAACATCCTGGATGCCAACGAATTGTTTAATTACTTCCATAATATTTTTATGGCAGCATTTAATGCTTGTTTTCCAAAAAAAGAGTTACGACGACAGCTACGAGAAACAACTACGTCAATCCAGAAATTAACAGGATGGGATGCATGGGCTGTTATGGCAAAGGTTTCAAAAAATCCAGATTATTATAGAGAATATCGACAACTCAAAAAAAATTACTTGTGCAGGATAAATGAAATCAATCAAAAATCAAACTCAGAGTACATAATGAGATCAAGCAACAAGACCAAAGCAATATGGGACGTAATAAAGAGAGAACTCAAACCTGAAGATAAACAAAAAAATAGTAATACCTCTTTGTCGGCTACTAGTTTAAATACATATTTTTGTGAGGTTGGCGAAACCATTGCGATGGGCATACAATCCAGACACTAATCAACAGAGTTTCTTCATAATCACAAACTGGGAAATGCATCCTCCTTCTACTTTATACCCTTACGTCCGTAGAAATAGAACAAACGATTCAAAAAATTAAAAGTAAGCAATACTAAAGATGTGTATGATATTTCGACATGTCTTCTAAAAGAGGTGTACATGCAGATATCCGCATTGTTGGCGAGCATTTTTTACAAATGTATAGAACAAGGTGTGTTTCCTAGCCTATTGAAAGTCTCTAGAGTTGTACCTATACATAAAAAGATGACGTTAATGACTGTCAAAATTATAGACCAATTAGTATTCTGCCGGTGATGTCAAAGGTTTTTGAGCACGTTATTGCGTCTAGAAATATAGGGTATATGGAGAGTCAACAATATTTAGTGTCCGCACAACACGGTTACAGAAAAGGGCGTTCGACTAGTAGTGGTATACTACACATAGTGGAGAGGCTGTACAGGGTCTTCGACGCTGGTCTGTATGCAGGAATAAATTTATTAGATTTAACCAAGGCCTTCGACTCTGTTAGTCATGAGATCTTGCTGCATAAGTTAGAATATTATGGAATAAGGGGTGAATCCCTAAACCTAATGCAATCTTAGTTAAAGGGCAGATATCAACTGACGGAATGGAATAACACGCAGTCTGAGCCTAGGATAATAAAGTATGGAGTTCCACAGGGATCGATCCTTGGTCCTATGATGTTCATAATATATATGAATGATCTTCCTTCTAACATAGGCGTAGTGGAGGTATGTATGTACGCTGATGATACCTCTCTTTTGATGCAGGACGTAGATCCAGCAGCACTGCATCAGAAGTCGGTAGGGGCAATTGCGGACGTGGAGAATTGGTTTGCTGCTAATAAACTGAAAATCAATAGTAATAAAACGCAAAATCTTCTATTCTGTACAACTAGCTCAGAACGATCGTCGGGAGTAAAAATTCTGGGCATCACCCTGGACACAAGTCTGAAATGGACTCTCCACATAGAAGACCTAGCGAAGAAATTGTCATCTGCTCTATTTGCAATAAAAAGACTCACATTTATTGCAACTCGTGAGGCGGCGAAAGCAGCATATTTTGCAGGCTTTCACTCTGTGATGTCCTATGGTGTCCTCTTCTGGGGAATGGCTGCAGAAGCGGACAGGATATTTGTTCTACAGAAGAGGGCAATTAGGTTTTTGTGTGGCCTGACATGTGGGGAAAGCTGTAGATCACACTTCAAAAAAGAGAAGATACTCACTCTACCATCAGTATTTATCCTCTCTGTAGTTACTCACGTCCAGCAGAATAAAGAAGCATTTCCCTTGAACGGTCATCATCACAGCTATCCTACTCGTCAGCGACAGAAGATAAGAATGCCTCCTCATCGGCTGGCTTGCACTCAGAGGTCGATTGATTACTGGGGGTGCAAATTATATAATAAATTGCCGGCAGAATTAGAAGATTTGCCTTTGACCAGTTTCAGAAAAAAGGTTAAGGAAATGCTTGTGAATAGGGAGTGCTACACGATTGAAGAATTCCTGGCGTTTATTTTTGTATCATGATTTTATGTTTATATTTATATTTCTATATCTTTATATATCTTTACCTTAAGTATTTAATTTATGCATGTATATAATCTTATATCTTAAATCATAATCAACAGTTGTACGCTATGTACAAAAAAAAAGAAAGATAGAATGACAATTTTCTGTAATGGTCTAATTACAAATGATTGCAAATATACAAATATACAAATATATAATCCCGAGACAGTCAGCGACCTTCGTCCAATTAGTCTGCTACCAATATTTTCTAAAGTCTTGGAGCGCGCAGTTTATAACCAAATGTACAAGTACCTTTTAGATAACAATATTATTCCAGATAATCAATCGGGGTTTCGAAGGGAGTATAGTACTGCAGATGCTTTACTTAATCTGACGGACAATGTCTTTAGGGCCTTGGACGAGGTATGGCTGCTGTGGTGGTCGTTCTGGATTTTTGTAAGGCATTCGAAACAATCGACCATGAGTTCTTGTGTGCTAAGTTGCGATATTACGGTTTGGATGATGTGGTCCCTACCTCTGCAATCGTCGTCAAAAGTTGTGATAAATAATTCTGTATCTGACCCTGCCTGCGTCATTTCCGGTATACCACATGGGTCTATTCTTGGACCTCTTCTTTTCATTATCTATACAAGCGATATGTTCGATTTGCCACGGTATTCGAACATTCAGGAGTATGCTGGTGATACTCTTGTCATCCGCTGCTTTGATCCTGATGATACTCATTTGGCAGCTACACAAATGAATAGCGATCTTTGCTCTATAAGTAATTATCTAGGCAGCATAATCTGCAACTTAATTCGGTTAAATCAGCTGTGCTGCTCTTCTGTTCCAAACGTAAGAGGGAGCTGATTGAATTGCAATTCAATATTAATATTAATGAGGTTGCATTGTCCCTTGCTAAGTGTACAAAAATTCTTGGGTTGATGGTGGATACTGGCTTAGGATTTTCTGAGCATGTCAGTATGTTGATGCAGAGATCGTACATGCGCCTGCGAGCATTGTATGCTAGCGCACACATTCTAAACACTAAACTGAAAAAGCTTCTGTGTTAGTCGCTGGTTACGTCTGTCTTCTATTACCGTGACTTGGTGTATTATCCGTCAGAATACTTGTTGTAGGGTTTATAGCTGGCCTCAGGAGATACCATCATGTAAGCCACAAATTATCTGAAATGGGTTGGCTCAAGGTAGAAAACAGAGTAAATCTGCTGTTCTTAGTCTTTGTTAGGGGCCTATTAATCGCAGGCAAACCTAGTTACTTGTATGGGAAATTACTATTTCGCGGATGTACACACAGTATAAATGTTAGGCATAGGCATACTTTTACCTTGCCCCGCCACAGGACAGCCATGTTTCGGAGATCATTTTCATACAATGCTGTAAAATTGTGCAATGAATTTCAAAAATATTTTGTTATGCCTACGAAAAATAAATTTAAGTCCTCCGTTAGGCAAGCTCTTTTGAAGTAATTTCTATTTTTTCTTAAAAGCGAAAACAATTTTTTCTAGTTTATACTACAATTTATGCATCACTTTGTATTTTTCTTTCTTTTTATTCAAACTTTTCTTTTAAAATTATTGTTTTTTTTTTATTTTTATATATTTATCCGTTTTATTGAATTTTATGGAAGTTGTTTTATTATTACATTTTGATTGTTTTTTAATTGCGTTTCTCTCGTGTATTTGTATGATTTCTTTGTACTTATTCTAAATATACTGTGCTGGCTAGATTAAGTGGATCTTTTGCCCTACGTCATTGATTTTCATCCATATGAATGAAATCAACACTTCTGGCTCAAATTCATTATACTTACAAAATAGAATTAAATATTTAAAAATAAAGAGCTTATGATGCTTATATCTAATATTTTCTATATTTTATAACATGCTTTATTCATTGCTTAACATTACAAAAATTAGAAAAGCAATCCTATAACGAAAACAAACCAAAACGCAGAGAACAATGTTAAATGTTAAAGTTTAAAATTTATATCCTTATTTTGTCATTAAGTATATATGTATACATTCTAGGTGCCCATGTCCTTGATAACGGCACGCAATTGATGACGTGACCCAAAAGATCCGGTGGACAGATAGTTATAGATAAGTATAGTGTCTGTATGTGTACATGTATACTAATTAAACAATAAAGTCGATTTATTATTATTATTATATTATTATTTTGATCGCTGGTTCAAGTGTATTAATGTTGAGACAAATAAAAATAAAAATAAAAATAATTGCCATAATGCATGTGTTTTATATTAAGTCTTACCTTTCGTCAAATCATCCTCTTAATTCCTTCTAAATTTCACGGAAAATAAAGAAAAACAAGATTGAAAACGATTATTATTATTATAACAAACGAGGCGGGTATAAGTATATACTTATGTATTATATTCAAATACATACATGAAAACATAATCGTCTTCTACGTTATTAGATAGATGCAAAAAGGAACCAAGGTTATCAGAAAAAATCTAAACTAGAAAGTACTATTAGAACGAGGCTATTATATATGTGCTACTTTATTAGTATTTAAAATATAATCATTTTTGGAGGTGCTCCACTCGTTCAGAGCAACTTGCGTAATTCAGTTAATCTCATCGATAAAAATATAATACTCCAAATATTTATCATAGGTATTTGGTGAGTGATTTCGATTGTCTATAATTACTAACTAATAAATTACGAAAAATATGAAATTTAATGGTTTCGTCGACGTGGGCGAACAATATCAAAAGAATAAAGAATTGAAGAAAGAGGATGTTGAATTACTAAAAGAATGGATCGCCAAACAACCGCATTTACCACAAATTTCAGGTACGTAGTTGCTTGGAACTCTATTCGTCTATCAATTAAATTACCGAAGACAAATATTGCAATATGTCGATTGAGTTAAAGGTCACGTTTCGTTTTTATTGAAGTAAAAAATCTGAGATATAATTAATGTCAAGAATAAAATTTGTATTGTACGTGAACCAAAATTTATCAAAGTTATCGTAATCGCTTTGAGAATGTTATGATTATTTTGTGATGCTTTTAATCTTACAATAAAAACATAATAAATTATTATCGCACTGTTTATAATAATAATAATTGTACTTTATTTATCTACCCGAAAAGTATGTATACATCAATTATGAAGAGATTGTAAATATATCAACAATGTGTAATCTATTTATAACTTTAAAAATAGCATAGTTCAATAATGACATAATACTTTTTTTTTTGTTTAAAATAAATGAATAATACATGAAAGCCAACAAGATATACTATTTACACAGAAAGGTCACCAGCATTATAAAACGTTCACGTATTTAAATAATTTTATATTGTATTTACATATTGACATAGGTAGATAATGTCATTAAAGAATTGCATAATCAAAAACCTAAACATAACTAGTTTATTACACTTATTGATAATATGAGGTAAAACTAATTAAATTATAAAGGATAAAGGATAAAGGACGTGAAATAGAGTTTTATTACAGATATGTATATAATTGTTAGTACATTCAATACAATTACTAATTATGCTGAGATTTTAAATATCAGGATATAAACTTAATTTTTAAGTTTAAATTAACTTTCCTTTTATTTTTTAATTGAACCTGTTGAGAAATAAAAACATACGTTAATGTATATTGTGTAATTTAATCTGTACGTTATTCAGTATTTTGTCCAATTTAAAACTTAGAAATTTATAAATGATTGGTAAATGATTTTAAAATTTAAGTAAAGTTGAGGTCTATATATGATGACCTCACACAGATATTTGAGATATTTAAGAATGATTAATTAAAGAGAAAAAACTACGTTAAATGATTATTAAAATAATTTGAAGATATAACAGAGTGTTTATGTCAAATACTTAGGTACGCTAGTTGTAGTACGTCAATGTTAGTGTTGTGATCAACGAATAATATTTACGATATATGAAATTTTGTTTGAGGTTATATTGACTTCAAAATTTATCAAATTTTCTGAATGTAAATTAAGTACATTGTTGTTAAAAATAAAACAATGTATTCTGTGAGTATAATGAAATAAAACTACGTCTTGAATTCACCATTTCATTTAATGAATAGTAACAATAAAAAATCAAACTCTTCCTACTTTTATTCTATGTAATTATATCTTAATAATGAAGACTTAAACAATGATTATATAATGTGTAATGTGTATACTTTAGGAAGTCTTGAATTTTACAAATTAATTATAGTAATATATAAAAAAAAATTATCAGAAAAAAAAAATTACATACATTCTTATCACTGTGTCATCAGACACTTAACATTGATTCTTGTTTACAATAAATGGTACTATTTCTTCTATGTCAAGCAACAATTCTTGGTCCCAACAGTTTTTGATTTCACTGTTAGTGTGTCTAACAGTATTCGCCCAAATTTCAGGTGTGATCATTTCTAGTGCCTTATTTCACATCTTAATTGCATTTTTCCCCAATAACCTTGTTCTCCAATGTGCTTATTATAATATGTTTTGGATATTCCCCAGATATGATCTATTGGGTTGAATATACAATGATATGGTGGTAGAGGTACAACTGTACGACTGTGTTTTTCTAGTAAGCTATCAGCAATATATTTCTCTTCTGGCTCATTACTAAAACATGAAATGTTACTAGAGCAAATGAAAAATATATACCTAAGTGCATATCGTTTGACTAAATCTAAAAATTCGACTTTTAAAAATCATATTCAGCTGGTATATTATGGTTCTTTAACCACTCTCTTGTTTGATCTTTGTTCCAAGAATTATTGGGACATTTATCATATAAAGCGCTATGATAACTAGCATTATCCGACAGTCATAGATGACTTTTCCAGTTTACACAGCAGTTCATTTTTAAACCAATTTAAAAAAATATTTCTATCCATTCACCATGGTAATCGGGATTACTAGTATTTGTAGAAAATACTAAAGATGCACCGCTAATATAACAATTACATGTATCTGCATGAACGACTATGAACTTAGGGGTAAAGCAAAATTTGTATTATTTGGAACATGTTCTAATTTTAATGCAGAGTATTTGCTTCTTGCCGTCAACCTTCAATTTTCGAACACTTTTATGACTATCATCTTGCCATGATCTTGTTACAGTGGCATTTTCAAAAATCCAAGTCTCATCCAAATGGACATGTCATTGGACTTTCAGGTTGTAAACTATTCATATATTTTGTTAGATAATTAGTTCGAGCAAGAACAACATGGGTTTGTTCCATTAATTCTCTCCGTGGTCAGTCTTTCTTATATTTGAAACCAATATCTGCTAGAACTCTACAAAGGGAATCCAACAGAGCCATGAAAGATATGACGTTCCTTTAGCAGTGATAGTAATGAAGCTATATAGTATCGCGTATTGATGCTTTTATTGCTGGAGTAACATGACATACAGGTTTTTTCCTGGGACGTGTGCTTTAGGGCTTCGCTGAGCATCATTTTCTTTACGTATCTTAAAAATACTGATGACAGATCCAACGCAAGTACTTAAAGCTTCTGCAACTCTCTAAAATGATAATATTTTATTTGATGTAATTACAACAAACATATCCCCACACACATGACAACGGTAAAAGAGAACCACCATTATCGTGCTCACGAAATATGTAATGAAAGAGCTAATAAGCTACGTTGACTGACTGCTGAACCCTTTAGGCATCGTTAGTTCTAAAAAGAACTGTTACTGATATATAATACAAAAAATAACAAAAATAAACAACAACAAGCGAAACCTGAAATACTGTCAAACAATGCTCTCACATGACTGAATGACTCAAAATGACTAGCGAAGTGTAAACGACGTTTCATGAAAGCCATTATCCGATATAAATATTTCTAGTAAAACTGGTTGAAATAACGCCAACATAATTATTTTTAATTAATATGAATCACTAAAATAATCCTATAATTATAATTATGTACATATAATAATATATTCTACATTAATGAAATTGTAGATTTAGAAACATATAGGGTAATTATGTTCGTTCCTTAGTAGCCAAGTTCGTTGGCCTCAAAGCGGGCCAATGTCACTGCAATATTCTAAGATCGGTAAATGTCAATTTATGTCGTTGGGTTGATATCAGACCAACGTTGTCTACATTGGTAATATATTGATTAAATATTTGATACTGATATTTTATTGACAACAACAATCTACATACTATTAACATTAAAGAAAAATGTCTACATAATATCAATTTCACAAAGTCACAGTTGGTTGTAGGTCAGTGTTCGATATGAATTTAGATTAAAGGGGATGACGTCATAATTTGTTATTCTGCGATTAAACGACAACATCGTATTAACTTTGCAAGATAATATTAATATAGTCTATATTATTTTATCACAGAATATATTACACATTGTACCATGAATAATTGTTGGTGTGATCCTCAAAGTTAATTAAGCATTTGCAATAATGATTCTCACCAAATTAATATTAAAAGTACTACGCACACTTTTATAAATAATTTTAGAGACCGGACACGAGAGGCCCATGACTCATCGTCCACAGGTGCATTATTGACATTTTGTATTTTTAAAGAGTTTTTTATTTTGTTAACATAATTGGCTAACAAGTGGGTTGTGATCCATCAAATACAAAACACATTTTTGTTTGTTCATTTTGTAGTTCAAATCAAGTAAATTCTCTGTACTTTATTTGTCTTGTGAAATATAAGGTAAATGCTCAAATCGGAAAAATGTCTGTGCAAAATATTGGGCCAATATCATGCAGTGATATTTATCCAACGTTGTAAAATATTAACACTTGTACATCGGATTGATATCAGTCGCCGATGTCAGGCCAATAAATAAACGACCGACAGCCAACGTTGGCCCGATATTGTTTGCTACTAGGGTTGTTATGAAATTGACAATGAAGACGTCATTATTTTTAATTTATGTCAAATGTGAATTGATTCCTGCTTTCTGATATAGCCTAGTTGTTAGATAGAATCCTTGGAATCCTGTCTAAAGCTGTTATACAGTTATCCCAAATATATTACATCATTTTCTGATCCTGAAGGGAATCTTGACGTCAATCCTGTTCGAATAGCTATCTACCTCCCAAAAAAAAGGGGTGCGTTTATGAAGATTCTGTTTCTTATTTGAATCCCATCCTCTTATCCCCCTCCACCATAAGACCCATGAGTAGCCTTCTAATAGGTATTGTGCGTTGTTAGTACTATCTTCACTTTTATTACTTATTTAATCCATTAATGAGTGTCTCCTTAATAGTATAACATACTTTGTTGTAAAGATTTGTAGGCATATATTTTAGTTTCTTTGTTCAATTTAACACTCCGAGTTTTGACATTAAATTATTTAACGATAACGTCTTAGACCCAATAACAGATTTCGAGTAGTAAGTATAGATAGTTAGAATCAGTGCATTTTATTATTTATTACATGTGAACTGAATATTATTAATTTGTGAATCAAATAATGGGTGGAGACTGTGGCTAAAAGTCTGAAATAAAATGCAAAAGGAAAAATCCCTTACCACAAAAAATATATAAAAAATCTATATACGTGTTTCGGCAACTAATTTGCCATCTTCAGTAAAAATCTGTATGAAAGAAAAAAAGAGTGTTGAACGTAGTATTTTTTGCTTAGGTGTAACCTAAGCAAAAAATCACCAGTGGGATAACATTGTTAGTGTTATCCCACTGGTGATTTGGTGAAGAGCATATCTTCTAAGGTTAGACCTTAGTCAAAAATACTACGTTTAACACTCTCTTTTGTTTTATACAGGTTAGACCTTAGTCAAAAATTCTACGTTTAGCACTCTCTTTTGTTTTATACAGATTTCTACTGAAGATGGTAGGTAACTTAGTTGCCGAAATTTGTGGAATCATTTATAAAAACGTGCCTGTTAAATAAAACGACTTATTTCAAGTAGTGTCACTGTGAATACTAATATCAAAAGTAACTTAATAAATTTGCCATTATTTTTTATATTTATCTGTTGTTGTTTTTATATATCAATCCCTTTTTTTTATTATAAAGCCATCTTATATATGAATACATTTGTAGAACGTCTTTATATTCTTGTTTAATTTGAAAAAAAAACCATTTAGTAACAATGCCATTTCCTGTTTCTTTGTGGTTTATTTCTTCCACATGAAAAATAGTTGAATTGAATAAGTGTAATATATATTCTTTTTCTTATTCTTCGAGAAGACCTTAAGTTCTGTTAGTGACAAGTACCGTCTTAATTTTGTTGGTTGTCCTGTAAAATGGAACTCCAACTGTATTTTCATCTCGTGGGTGGCCTCTCTACTGGTTGTCTGCTTGTTTGTTGTCCGTCTACAGCAATGTGTGCCAGTGTGTTGGTGGTTCATTCTATCTACATGGTCACACTAATATCTCCTCCTTTTCCTTCCTCACCCAACTGTTTCCCCCACCTTGTATGTTGTACTTATGCAGCTGTTTCTTACTCTGTCCGTCAATGTGTTTCCTGCGACGGTTCATAAGGTTTTCATCTCGACTGTCCTCAGGATGCCCTTTGTCTTGTTTATGTCAGCTCGAATCTGGATACCATAGCTTACCACCAGTCTAACAAAGGATTTATATATCCGCACCTCACTGTCAATGCTCATATGGTTGTTCTTCCTGATGATATCTCTTAAGCAGTCTGATATTGCCGAGGCTTTATTGACCTGTCTTTTGATGTTGTTAACGGGTTGCTACTCCTTGATATATCCACACCCAAATAACAGAAGCTTAATACCTGTTCTTGGCTTATTGTCCATTACGACTTTACATCTTACTGGTTCCTTGTTGAAAGTCATGCATTTTGTTTCATCGATAAAAATTGACATGTGTTTTTACTCGTCTGATAAAACTTATCTGTTTTCCTTTGTAGGTCGTTTTTACCATGCTGATTGTTCTTGCTGTTCAGTCTGTATTCCTTCTTCATTATTGTCACCTCGGGTATGTCTTGTGTAGTTTGAAAATCTACTCTTATTCTTGTTGTGTTACCTGTGTTCAGATATATAGTAATGTTTATCATTGACACTGAGATTTGTTTCTATCCCAATATTTCGGGCAGTAGTACTGTGTCGAACGCTTTTGGTAGGTCAATAAAACACACATAAGCAGGGTAATCGAATTCAATAGCTTTCCTATCGTATAGTACCTAGGATGCTTTTGACAGTGCTGGTGGACAGTTTTATGGTGGTGTCAAACAGGGTTATTCCTCTGTAGTTCTCCGGGTTGGTTTTTGTCCTTTTTTTGAAAATTAGTATGGTTATACTCTTGTGCCATTCTGTTGGCATGATGATTTGATTATTTTTTTTATTGAATTCTGTTAATCTCTTTGCTAGTTCTTCATTCTAAGATTTTATGAATTCATTGTGTTTTACATTTTTCATCTTCAACTTATACCTCCTCCTTCGTGACTGTTATTTCATTCACAATCTTTTCATATGTTTTCCTCTCGTTCAGTGGCACCTTTTCTATATGAATGTACTCGTTTACCGGTTTGTTTCTATGTCTGTGGTGAATTTCTGCCATTATTCTCTTTAATTTTTCTAATTGCTAAGTGGGATATCCTATAAAAAAATATAAAATATTGAGAAAGACATAAATTAGTATATTGTTTAAGTACGGTAGGTTACTTACTGGGTAAACGTAAATGTTTATTTAAGATCTTCGATACTCCATAAATGATCCCAATTAAAGCCCTGAGTTATTGTTGCAATTTTAAAATCTGCTTCTATGACACTTAAAAGTTAAAAATAAATTTTTATCACGTTTACAAAACATTTTCAGTAACTTAAGGGTCCTATACGAGGTATGTCTCAGAAGTAATGAGAATGAATTGTTTACGCTAAATATGACAACGACTGCAGCCGACTGGATTCGACTACATGTGAGAGGAATGTCTAAGAACGCAACCATAACAGACGCAGGCCACTAAGTCTAGTGTTAGTGGCATGAGCCCCACGTATTCACCGTTAAGTTCCAATACCACATTACATGTAAAATGCAGGCAAATATCGAGCAGCGATATGCAATTAAATTTTGCGTTAAAAAGGGGAACTGCTTCAGAGACACTACAAATGATAAGAAAACATATGGAGAAGTTACGTTGTCGTCAGCACAAGTTTTCAGATGGTACAAGGCTTTCAAAGATTGCCGCGAAACCATCGAAGATGACCAAATCCTGAATCATGTCGATGCTTACCATCTATTTTGATTCGCGTGGAATTGTCCAAAAAGAATTCGTACCGCCGGGCCAGACAAGGAATCAAACTTTTTATCGCAACGTCCTTGAACGTTTTCGGCAAACAGTTCTGCGTGTGCGGCCTGACATTGCCAGCTCGTGGATCCTGCATCACGATAATTCCCCCAATCACAGCTGATTGTCGGTTGGAGAATTTTTGGCAGCGAAAAATATTCTAGTACTCCCACACCCGCCCTGCATTCCGAACATGGCTCCATGTGATTTTTTTCTTGTTCCAACGCTTAAGCGGTAATTGAAGTGTTCCCATTACGTAACAATAAACAACATCCAAACAGTCACGACACAGGTTCTAAACAACCTAACGAAACAAGACTTCCAGAATTGTTACCAGGCATGGAAAACTCACTAAAGACGCTGTCTGTATTCCCAAGGGACATACTTTGAAGGGAACAATATTAATTTGTAGATACATTCAATAAAACTCTAGAAAACTAATCACTCTCATTAATTCTGAGACACATAATTTAATAAGCCAAGGATGTCCGAGTACTTATTACACATAGGAAATATATAATAAATAGTTGAAAGAATAACTCAATATCTAAGGGAATAAAAATTCATTTATGACCAAATATTTACACATTTGTAACGGCGGGAAAGATTTTTACTAGAATAACAATTCATTGTAATGTGGGTTGCCTAATTTTAATTTATTTTATATTCATTTAAAACAAAGTAAAGAATAGTTGAACGAAATCTAAGCGCAGAGCGGGGAAGCTTTTTATTCAATTTATAACGTGATCCCAAGCAAACAAATCTCCTCCGAAGGATTTTTGACAGAACTTGTTTTTAATATTTTGATATATTAATGAATTTTCTTTAATCCGATCATTTATTTCTAAATTTGATTCTTCAGAGGGGTAGACTACTAAATTCTTCATAAGTTGAAAGGTTTACTCCAAATTTAAAATCAACAAAAATATCTTGCATCTAAAATCTGCTATTTTTTCATTGTTGACAGATCCACTATGTAGGACCCTTAAAGATGAGACTTATGTAATTGTTAAATTATTTTTGTTGGAACAGTTTTTTGTGTCTCTAGAAAAATCAAGAAAAGCGATTATAGCGGCAAACATAAGCAACTATATATGTAGAGTAAATATTGTCATTAATGATGTCGGTAAGTGGGGCTGATAAATTAATTACCAATCATAAAAGAAAAGCCATTGCTGAATACTGTAATAAATATAGAACAACGTGAAGTTATTAATGTATTTTTATGATCCAGCTGTATTCAGTGTCAGCTTATGTATACTACTTACCAAACAATAATTCCAGAGATTCTATAGCAGCATTTTGAGCACTTGTATTAGTTAATAGGAATAGATATGTAATGTTTCCATTGGCAGTTTTGCTGTAGAATACTAGATTTTAGGTATGGGTATCTTACATTTAAAATCTACTATTCTTAACTTACAAAGAATTTTTTAAAATTACAACGTAAAGTATCAAAATTGTGATGATGTTTCATATTTTCAGATTTGTATTTGATCTTGTTCCTGCATAGCTGCTACTATAGGATCGAATCGACGAAGAAATGCATCGATACGTTTTACACTATACGAACTCACTGTCCGGAATTCTTCAAGAATAGAAGTCCTTCAAAGAATCCAAAAATTTTTAACGCGTAATAAGCATAACTATTGCAGTCCCGTATCTCTATAAATATATAATAAAAACAAACTCTTTTAGGTTCCTTTTCACACCGTTGCCGACACCATCTATACAAGGCTACCAGATTATATACTGTACGTTTATAGACACCAACGTCGATAATTTTATATTATCAGAAGGCATAAAGAATTTCGACATGACTGCTATACTAACCCTGCAGCAAGTTGGACCTGTTACTGGACATGCGCTGTTGATTGACCTGAAAGGAATGGCGTTTGGTCATCTGACCAAGATGAACCCTGTAACGGTCAAGAAATTTTTAATTTACTTACAGGTATAACTGAATTAAATATTTGTGACATAACATCCGTGAAAATCATTCCAGGTTTTCACAGAACACTTATTAACTTTTCGCGAAACACCAAGGTTCCGATTAACATAATTTAGGAAGCCTATTTTAGACGATCTCAATTTTAAGTAGTATTGTTCATAAGAAAAGAATCTCATGCAAACATATTAGATATTTTTGCAATTACTATTCAAAAAACTAGATTAAACTCACATGACACATTTGTTTTCAAATGGAACCTGCTGTATAATTCTTCATTTTTAAATTGGTTATAAAATTTCCCACCAAATACAGGGTGTAACAAAATAAGTGTAAAACATTTCACGGGGTGATTCCTTAGCGAAAAAGAGATAGGGTCTTTCACATAAAAAAACTTCAATGGAGCATCCCTTGTTAAGATACAGCCCCATAAAGGGGGTACATAAAATTTGTTTTACAATTTTTCTCACAAACACTAAAAATGTAATTTATTTCCAATATAACTTTTTGTCTGATTATTTGTTTACCATTTAAAAATTTATTCCCAATAGCTTGTTTCATTCGAAACAAAAAACATCTCTTGAATTTTTTGCCCAAAAGTAATCAGTTCGCAGCAAAAAAATATTTTACGAACAACTACAGAGATACATCGTCATAAAACGAAAATGTAAAACTAATTTATTTAGTAGGCCGCTAGTAGTGGTATCACGCTGTCAGTTTGTAAATTTTTGAAATTGAATTAATACTTCATTGTGTGTCGTTGTTTTGTTCGTAATTTGTTAGTTTAATAATTCACTTGTTATTAAAATGGCATACACAAATAAGGAAATGGCTGATATGTATTACGTTTACGGTCTGTCGCAGGGGAATGGGTTAGAAGCTTCTAGAAGATATGCTGAAATGTATCCTCAACGGCAGCTTCCTTCGCATAGAATATTTGCCCGACTTCATCAACGATTACGAGAATATGGTTCATTCGACAAAAGAACGCAGGATTGTGGTCGCCATCGAGAAGTTAGAACAACACATCTTGAAGAAGCAGTACTTAATTTGGTTGAAGAACAACCTACTAGCAGTACTAGAAAGATTGCTTTCGAGTTAAATGTTGATCATATGACGGTATTTCGAATTTTAAAGGAACAACTCTTATACCCTTACCATCTGCAATGAGTACAGGCACTGTTACAGCGAGATTTTCCGAACCACCTTGAATTTTTCAATTGGATGCTGGAAATGATTAGAAGAAATCCTGACTTTCTGAAGACGATCGAATTCACAGACGAATGTATTTTTTCTCGGGACAAAATAATTAATTTTCATAATAACCACATATGGGCTGATGAAAACCCTCACGCTATTGTACAAGCTAACCATCAAGAACACTTTTCTCTTAACGTGTGGCTCGGAGTTATTGGGGATTATTTAATTGGCCCTCATTTTCTACCTCCTCGATTAAATGGTGAGGCATACACTCAATTTTTAAGAGAAGTGTATCCAGTACTGCTGGAGGAAGTTCCTTTGGGCGTCAGAAGGGATATGTTTTTTTATGCATGATGGGGCTGCCGCCCATTTTAGTCAAGCAGCACGTCAGCATTTAACCCAAACATATCCAAATCATTAGATAGGTCGAGGAGGACCACAGAATTGGCCCGCTCGATCCCCGGATCTCAATCCTCTCGATTTCTCTACTTGGGGCCATTTACAGACTTTGGTTTATCCTACTCCTGTTCGCGATGTAGAGGACTTAACAAACCGCATCATCGATGCGTGCAGGGTAATTAGAGAGAATCCAGGAATATTTGAGCGAATACGTGGCTCAATGCGCCGACGTCTAGACGCATGTGTAATGACTGAAGGTGGACATATTGAACATTTACTATGATTTCTACATGTTTTATGTTTTGTTATTAATAAATTAGTTTTGTTTATTCATCTTTAATCATATGTATTTTGATGCAGGTAGTAACTACAAAATAACACTACTAATCCAGTTCGCATTTATTACGATGTATCTCTGTAGTTGTTCGTAAAATAATCTTTTGTTGCGAACTGATTACTTTTGGGCAAAAAATTCAAGAGACATTTTTTGTTTCGAATGAAACAAGGTATTGGAAATAGATTTTTAAATGGTAAACAAATAATCAGACAAAAAGTTACATTGGAAATAAATTACATTTTTAGTGTTTGTGAGAAAAATTGTACAACAAATTTTATGTACCCCCTTTATGGGGCTGTATCTTAACAAGGGATGCTCCATTGAAGTTTTTTTATATGAAAGACCCTATCTCTTTTTCGCTAAGGAATCACCCCCTGAAATGTTTTACACTTATTTTGTTACACCCTGTATATCTAAAACTTCATAACTTTAAAAGTGACTATTACTGAAATATTGTTATTTCAATTGTCAAAGTTACCATTAATATTTGGGCTCCCTATAACATATGCAAATAAAATAAATAAAGTGTTAACACCACACGATTTTCTTCTTATACTCATGCGTTTTCCAATTTTTTTATACAAAAATTGTTACAAATTTAAATTTAAAAATTGTTATCATTCTAAAAAACATGTAAGTAAAAGAGTTACTTCATTTTTTTGTACCAAAATTAGTTCAAATTCAGCTCCAAATACTTTTATACTTTGAATATATCTGTCTAGAAAGCACGACTTGTGAGACATTTGCAAAAAGAGTAAAAGACCTACTTCCAGTAGGAATTAAAAAAATATATATTAATTTTCAAAGTTCACGTTAATGTACTTTTGTACCTTTGGAAATTTCTTTAGGCTTAGTAGTTGACAAGATATTGATAAAATTTATTTTTTTCACTGAAGTACTACTGTAGGTCTGCCGATTCTGTCTGAAAATCTAATCAGATCTTAAGAGGATAATTATACTTATAAATAATAGGTTTGATATTGGTACATCTAGCAGTTTAGCCGTTATCGTGTACAAAGGTACTAACACAGACACAGAGAGATTTTGTAAAAATTACTTTTTCAGTATTAGGGAACCTCAAAACATGGATATCTGCAAAAATCTCGAGGTCAAAAATCACAATACTTTCTTATACTACATAGAAGAAAGAGTAAAAAATATATCAAAAAATGACAGCTCACAAATGGTCACTTGTGTTAACGTTTTATATGTTTTTGATGTGAAATGTAGTTCGTAATTCTAAAACGAATTCCATTGGAAAAAAAAAGGTTTAGACGAAAACGTATTATGTAAGACATTTTTGCACATCCACATACTGTCTTATGCTTTTATAAACAGAAAGGAGTTCTCCATAAAAAAAACCGTAACTATAGTCATCCACCAATTTATGGAACAAACTACAAAATTCAAAATAAATTTAAAAAGTGTTCCTATCAAAGGAAAAAACTCATTTGTACTCACCCTGTATATTTATTCATCAGGAAGCTTTGCCATTTCGTTTGAAAGTCATGTATTTCATCAACATTCCTACATTTATGGACAAACTCTTGGCCATTATAAAACCATTCTTGAAGAAGGAATTACTAAATACCGTAAGCATTTTATTGATATTCTGAATGTACAGAATATTTATGTTGACTTTTACGTTTCAGATGCTAATGTACACCGATAAGTACGACGAAATATATAAGTTTATACCCAGAGAATGTTTTCCTACTGATTATGGCGGAGAAGCTGACTCAATCGACCAGTTAAAGAGTAATGACTTTTCTACTATCTTATTCTTCTTGTAACTAATAATATTCAAATTTAAAAAGGCCTTTATAAGAAGCCTTTGATTTCTGGTAATCTGTGCAATGTTTAACAAGTAGTTACGAATCTTTCGTTTTCACAATCACAGGCTTTATACTGGAGTCTCACTGCATTTTCTGCGTAACCAGAGCTAAGAAAAAACTAGTGCTTTTAGATTTGTGCTTTGTATGGGCTGTCAAAATTTGTGAGTTATTGATTTAGGGTAATCACCCATACGATATAAATGAAGTCGGCACTATTGCTAACTTTGTTATTAATGAAGCTACAGTATCCGTTAAATTAGCAAAGTAGTAGTATTTTTATCGTGAACAATGATGGTAAAACCGAAAAGACAGTTGAACTTCTAATTTTCGCGCTATTTACAAAAGTTACTCTTTTTTAAATGGAACAGCCAGTATATTTTTGCATATATTGAAAGAAGGAATTATTTAAAAAAGGAAAGCTTTCATACATTATTGAAAAAAATGAAAGTTGCGGCAGTTATCCACTATTTGTACAGCAAATTACAACGAATATTAACAATATTAAATACAAAATATTTCTGAGAAAGACAACGGGTTAATTTAAACAGTAACAGGATGATGGATTAAGAATTCTAAATAAAATGTTACACAAAAGTTTAATACATATTTCAAGAGTGTCTTAAGTGTCAACCGATGTCGGTATACAAGATAACAGTTTGTTATTAAGGGGAGAAATATCATTATTCAGGAGATAATTTTTATGTTTTTTCATGTATATGGCATTCCACATATCTAGATTTCTATTGTCGCTTTGTTTAACTAAACTAACATTTTCTAGGCTGAAGTTGTAACCTGGAATAAAATTATATTTCTTGAAACGACGTATTAGAATAGCACAATTTTTTGTAGTATTGTTCGTAATAAGACGTTTTAATGCAAGCATTTTTTTTTCAGTTACTAATTGCATGTGCAGGAAACTGAATTAAAATTAAATGACACGTGTTTGTATAAAAGTCAATTTTGTCAAATATGTATATCAGCTCATTTTTAAATTTCTTATTAAATTTTACATCAAAAACTTGTAAGACGTGTTAATCTTTTAAAAGTGACTGTTACTGAGCTCTTGTCGTTTTTTAATATAATTTTGACAACTTTATGTTTTTTTTGAATACGGTATAATGAGTAGAGACTGGAAAATATGCACTAAAAAGTTTGCCAAATATGCATGCAATATGCACTTAAAAAATCCCTAAATATGCACTTACAATATGCAATATGCACTTATGATGTGCATTTATTTATTATGTTTTAGGAAATTAAAATTCATTTGTCGTATTTACAAATTGTATATTTATTTATTACAATAAATAACCATATATTTCTTTGAATTTTCCATAGTTAAATAATGTCTACGATCTGTAAGTATATGTTTATATTGGGAAAATATTCTTTCAACATCGCAAGATGTGATCGGTGCATTCTTAAAACTAGGTAGTAAGAAGGGGCTTATATTAATGTCTTCATTAAAATTGCCATTAATTACATTATTTATAGATTTTAATGTAACAAAACCTCCATTTTTGCTTAGAATTGCGGCTAATTGTTCTTTAATTCTTTTTCCAGTCAATCCGTTGACTTTTCCAATTTTCTCTTCAATATCATTTACAATGCCAACACCATCATTTAAAGATAAATTTCTATCTTCTAATCTAGTAATTGCCTGCTCAATTATCGCAAAATTAGATTTAATATATGATAACTGATTTTGTGTTGTCGAATTATTGACTTTTTTGATACTTTTTTGATATTACTAATTAAATTATTTACATCTGGAAACTCTAATCTAACTTTTCCAGCAACCCTATTTAAACATCATTAACAGAGAGCCAAAGATTTTGGGTTTTCAACTCCTTTCTAATACCATCGGTAACATCTTCATAAATTTCGTTGATGTATTTCTTGCGTAGAGCTGAGGAACTGGGTACATAAATGGGTTTATCATCGACTTTGCAATAAGTTTTCAGGAATTATTGAAATATCGGATTGTCCAATTTATGTAAAGGAATATTAAAACCCACAAAAAATTACACAAATCTTTGGAAAATGCTTCTTGTGGATTCTTCGAATTATTGAGAAAACTTTCCTCCAAAAGTTGCTGCCGCGTTTTATTCAAATTTTCAAAAACCCTGTTCTGATGAAATGTTGTGTTCAAATGTTGCACTACTTGATATTTCTTCTGGCAGGTAATCTATGTAACAAATATATATTTTTAACATTCAGTTATAATAATTATTATTAATTACTATATTACTACAAAAACTAGAAAAATAAATTGTCTGGTTTTGTAAAGTTCTCCAGTTGTTTAAATTTGATTGATTTTCGTTATTTTGGTGTTTATGACAAAGAAATATTACAAAGATATATTAGCTTTAAAGAACATAAAATTATACATATCTAATAATAATTTATTATGAAATTGTTTCATTATATTTATGAACACAAAAAAATTCTCATAATTGTAGAACTTGTTATTGACAAAATATTTCAAAATTCAACTTACCCTTTTGTCGCAGAGTGTGCACAAAACACTTTCTTCGTCAATAATTTTTAGTGCACTGCAATCACTTATCCAATTTTTTATTAGAGATGTCTTCGCTTTAGCTATCTTTGGCATTTCCAAAACTTTTTAATTCACTTTTGTTTCACCAAATAGCACAGACCTTAACACGTTTACGAATTAAAAAACTATGAAGGACGCAGTATACATATACGAAAAAAAAATTTTTTTTTTCGTATATGAATAAATGTATGAATGCACATCAACCCTAAGCCGGCAATGCGAACAAACAACGTGCAGACAGCTGTTTCGACCTTACATTGGTCTCATCAGTGCACGAACGTCTTTATTCACAATAATCACAATGCTTCAAAAGCTTAGAAAACCTGATATTGTTAACTTACGTACCAAACGCCATGAGAGATTCTCAGCGGCATCTGTTACCCAAGTGCGACAACGCAAGGTAATGTTGCCCTCCGTAGTACAACTACTAATCAGGCAACTGTAGATATACGTGCATTCAATAAACACGCCATAGGTGTATATATGTGTGTATATGTATACTGCGTGATTTAATAGTGTGAGAGCGCTTACTCTCCAAGAATTACTGTTACATTGTATTGTAATAGGTACGCCAACTATGAAGGAAATTATTTCTTCTTCTTATATTGATATTAGTCGTACGGTATAATATAGCTGCATTAATACCTACATTTCTGAAAAGGATTTCTTGCGTAAATTCTAATAGCCCTGTAAACAGATTATCAGTAGAGTTAAATCCCATTT
Organism: Amphimallon solstitiale; assembly: GCA_963170755.1. Lineage (NCBI taxonomy): Eukaryota > Metazoa > Arthropoda > Insecta > Coleoptera > Scarabaeidae > Amphimallon > Amphimallon solstitiale. Next base: position 103,212,213 of record OY720677.1, on the reverse strand, counting down.
TTGCGAAAGTCCATCTCATTACTAATGAGATGGACTTTTAATGAGTCATTAATGCAAAGTTGAAGGAATGCAATCCCTTCACGTTTACACAAACAAATTAAATATCTTTAAATATCAGATTTTATTATGGTTCTATAAATATGCAAAATAATTATGAAATATGTTCGTGCATATGCAGTTATGGTAAAGTGTCCAAATATGCATTATATGCACTTAAAAAAATGGTAAGAAAAGTATTCTGAGGGTGGAAAATGATAAGTCACAGTATAGAAGGGATATACCAAAAACCAATAAATATGCATTTTGCATAAAATCCAGTCTCTAGTTATTAGCAATAGTAATTATTTTGTGTTGCAGCTCTACAATGTTTTCATATCTCTCTTTGTAAATTTCATTTTTTAAATATGCCCATAAATAAAAGTCCATAGGGTTTAGATCCGGGGACCGTGGTGGCCACTGAATTTATCCATTCGTAAGTACCTATCCACTTATTCCGAAACATTTCGCTCAAAAAATTTTCTACTTCGCGATGATTATGCGCTGGTGCTCCTTGTTGAAAATGTACATGTTGCCGAGTAACCAAGTCTAGATTATCCAAAAATATTCCTAAATGTTCAGTCATGAATTATAAATATCTTTGCCCGGTTAATGTACCATTATAAAAGAATGGTCCGACAATCGTCGAGCAAATTAATCCACACCAAACATTAAAACTAAACAGCATTTGTGGAGCATGGGGCAATAAATTTTCTCGTGACCAATAGTGATGGTTTTTTCTATTCCAAATTCCAGAATTAGAAAAATTCGATTCATCGCTTCACAAAACATGACGAAATGCATTTACATTCTGCGCTGAATAATTAAGGTACTAGTAACAAAACGTTAGTCTCCTCTCTTGATCACCCGGGAATAATGTTTGCACTGGCTGGTACTTAAATGCGATATATTTAAATTTCCTTAATATTCTGTGCACACAATTAACGTTTACATCTAATTCCCGAGCAGCGTCTCTTATAGAATTATTGCGATGCACTTCAAAGTAAGCCAAAACGTCAATTTCCATTTTCTTACTAATTACGTAGTCCTTTGATGTTCTAGTTTTTTTGAAAACATTATCATTTTTTCTGAATTGTCGATACAGTGTTTGAATAATAGCGTCGATCTGGCTGCGGGCGTAGAGGATAGCACGCAGGGTAATATTCTTGGGTCCTTACAGAGTTTTTACGACACACAATATACGCTTCTAGCATATCACACTTTTCCAAATGATTAAATACCATTGTCAATGACTTTTTTAAAGTTACAACACAAACTTAAATATAACAACGATAATGCGAAGAAACGATGTTGTACTCAACAGTAATCAATACTAACTTAACTTAGCCTAAGAAACAAAATTTAAACATACAAAAACCAATCCCACTCCTCCGAGTGTGCGTCATTAGTCATAGCCATCTTGATTTTATTAATATGAGTAGAGGGTCTCAGCCGATTCTGGTACCTCCTCATTGACCTTGATCATGCACAGGGCATAGATCAAGGTCAATGAGGAGGTACCAGAATCGGCTGAGACAGTCAAGGTCGAGTCAAGGCCAAGTCGAGGTCAGGTTAAGGTTAAGTCAAGGTCAGGTCAAGGTCAAGGTCAAAGTTAAGTCAAGATCAAGTCAAGGTTAAGTTGAAGTTAAGTCAAGGTCGTTAATATTGAATATATATGTGTATGATTTGGAGTAGTTTCATTTTAAATATGAATGAAAATGAAGAACTTACAAGTGAAGTGTTGCTGGAAGTGCAAGAGAGATTTAATAGTTTTAAAAATGTTGGGAAGATATTTTTAAATAGTGAGGAAGTAAGTCAAGATGAATTTGGGTGGGCTATAATAAGTGATAATATAGCGCAGCAGTTTTATGTGACATATAAATATAATTTAATGTATTTATGTGATGTATATGAATATTATAAGTATGATGGGAAAAGGAGAAGCAGTACATTATTGAATTATTTACATTGGTTTTGTGAATAAATGTCACGGTCAAGGTGAACCCAGCTCAAGGTCATGTCAAGGTTATTGAGGAGGTTAGCAAGGTTAAGGTCAAATCAAGGTTGTGACAATGTTAGAGGTTTTCAAGGGACTAGTAGTAGGTAGTGGTAGTGGTAGACAGTATATAAAGAAAGACTTGTGTAAAATAAATATTAGTGTAATTCAGCATGTCGAAGCGTTGCTTAACTGGGGAAGTAAAATATTGTGATTGTTCACAGATAGTGGAGGAGGGTGAATTGATAGTGGATGAAATGGTAGATAATAGTATTGATGTAAATAAACTATTTGAGGAAGAGGAGAATAATACAATAGATCTGACAGTGAGCAATTTTTTTTCTGAAATGGATGAGTCAAATAATTTTTGGAATAAAGTGAGTGCAACTGCAGATAAATTAGTGCGACAAGTATCAACAAGTGAATTTGTTCCGGAACCAATATGGGATGTTCCATTAGTGGGAGAAAAAATTTATTTTTTAAATAAAAGTCATTCTGAGTGGATATGTGTTGGCTTAGCACCAAATCACGATTTTGAACCAATGGTGAAAATTGTGGGTATTCAAAAACAATGTGTGTTTTTTAATAAAGGAGAATGGAATGGTTTGTAACTGAGAGTTTAAAGTTGAAGAAATATTACCAGTATTGTTATGGTCTGATTCCTGTTATTAATGGTATGAATATGTGGCCATCACATGAAAGTTTTGATGGCGCGAGTAGAGTAATGAAAATAGATAAAGAGGGAGAACATGCATATTTAGCTTACGAAAGTTTAGCGGAATTGTGGCGATTGACGAAACTAGTAGCGATGCGTTTAGTGTTTTTACAAGATTTGAAATATGATGTATTTTATAAGCGATTTTTGGATTCTGTAGTTGTAAGTGAAGGAGAAGTAGATAATGCTATAAACAAAATGTGTAATGGAGTAGTATCTGAATGTGTTTGTATAAAAAAAGAGTTAGCTATGTATTGGTTACACAAAATTTTAAATGATCTAGATTTTTTGAGAAAAAAACGGTTGTAATTGTGAATAATGCATATAATAAAAAGATTTAAAAAATGTAATGTGTTTTATTATTGTCACAAGATGATTGATTGTATTAGTAAGTTTCATTAAATTTGAGTGTAGTGTATAAATATATAAGTATTGTGGTTAGTAGTGTTTTGTTACATTTCGAGAGTTGATATTTGCGCAACATACACTTATCAGTTATTGTTTAATAAGATGGAAAGGTCAGTGAAATATGATGGTAGTTTGAATCGGACAATGAAAAGGAAAGGTGGTGGATTATTAAATACTTTAATAAATAAACTTCCAGTTGAGTTACATATACCTGGTTATAGGTTCTGTGGTCCGGGAACTAAATTGGTAAAACGGTTAGAAAGAGGTGATAAAGGAGTGAATAATTTAGACGAGGCTTGCAAAGAACACGATATATCTTATTCAAAATCGAATAATTTGTTCGAACGGGCACGTAGCTGATAAGAAATTGTATCAAAAGGCTGTAGAACGAGTGAAGAGTAAAGACGCGCGTGTGGGAGAAAAATTAGCTGCTTCTGTAGTTGCAGCTGCTATGAAAGGGAAAACAACATTAGGTATGGGTGTGAGGGGGCAATATCGAAAAGGAATGAGAGCGGGAGGTAGCAAGAATAATACAAGAAGAAAGAATAGAAGAAGAAGAAGTAGTGGTAGAATCGATTGGGTGGTGCTCTTTCTTTTTTACGTGCAATGAAGAAAGCGTGGAATGCAATAAGACATGTAGGTAAGAGGAAAGGCATTTTAGAGAATGTGAAAATTGCATATCAGAGTTTGATGAAACCAAGACGACGGATATTGTTTCCACGGTCAAGAGTAATAGCAATACCAAAGAAAGGGGGATTTTTACCGTTAATTCCATTGTTTGCAGCTTTGGGTGCTTTAGGATCACTAGGAGGGGGTGCTGCAGCGATAGCAAAAGCTGTAACATCGGCAAAAACTGAAAGAGATCAATTAGAGGAAGCAAAGCGACATAATATGGCAATGGAATCAAGAAGTGGTAGTGGTTTATATGTGAAACCATATAATGTAGGATGTGGTGTATCTATTGGGAGTGGATTGTATATAAAACCATATAAATCTGGTTGTGGTGTGTATTTACCAAATGGAGCTGTTTCAAAAAACGGTTAAGTGAATTACCTCGAAGGCCTTTAACAGAAATTGATTTACGGAAGTTTGTGAAGAGGTGGAAAATTGGAAAATTTGGGGGTGTATTTAGTAGAGACGTTTTACCGAGGAAAATATATGTGAAGGAGAAAGGAATAGTGAATTTGGATGATAATGTTGGAGGTGGTACTCATTGGGTAGCATATAATAAAAATAATGATGTAATAAGATATTTCGATAGCTATGGTGATTTAAGACCGCCGATTGAGGTTGAAGAGTATTTATTATCGAATGGTGGAGGGTTATTCAATATAACTATCAGAGATATCAAGATGTGAACACTGTGAATTGCGGTCATTTATGTTTGATGTTTTTAAAAGGATTGATTAAATAAGATATGGATAATTTAAATTTTGTGTTAACTGGAAAAGGATCAGAGGTTGGATGTATGTATATTGAATCCGCCTTTATATTTAAATGGTGATTATGAAATGTGTATGGTGAGTTTACAAACTTATAATTCTATTCCAAATGTTACGTCTGCTAATAATGTATTTCGATATTATTCTATGTCACCTAATAAACAAAATGCTTGGAAAGATATAAATGTTCCAGAGGGAACTTATGATATCCATGATTTAGAGAAGTATATTGATGAAAAATTGAAAGTTGACGAGGATGAGCAACAGTATTTTATTTTGTCTGGTAATAGTAATACTATGAAGGTGTTTATGAAGGCATCAGTAGATGTTGATTTTGGAATAGAAAATTCGATTGGTTCTATGTTTGGTTTTCACAAGAAAATAATAGGAGATAATATACCGGTTTATAGTGATGAAATAGTTGATATAAATAAAGTCAGTGCTATTGACATAATGTGTAATATAGTGGATGGTTCATATATTAATGGAGAATTATCACATGTTTTATATCATTTTTATCCGAATGTTCCACCAGGGTTTAAGATAATAGAAGTTCCCGAAGAGAAAATTTATATGCCGGTAAATACTAACATGTTAACTGATATTGTTATTCGAGCAGTCGATCAGACAGGACGGTTAATTAATTTGAGAGGTGAAGAGTTGACAATATACTTACGAATTCGAAGAAGAAAGGAGTGAGCTTAGTTTCGCAAATAAAAAAATTGTAAAAATATGCGGAGTAATAGTGTAAATAAGTTGTGGAAGGGAACGAAGACGAGAAAATGTACACGGAGATTATCGAATAAGTTGTGGAGAGTGATTGGTGGAGGGATGATACGGAATTTTTTAACTAGAGAAAATAGAAAGTTTTTGAAGAGTTTGGGTTATCGAGTGTTGGTGTAAGATAGAAGTATTGATTTATAATAAGTATTTGAGGTTAATAACAAGTGGTGAGAAGAGGATTATAGTTTAGTCTAAGAAGAAAATTGTTTAGGTAAAGTTGATTGTGCTTTTAGTTACGATTTTCAAGCATGGAAATGTTGAATGTTTTAAGTAAGGTTCGAGTAGATAATTCTATTACTGAGATAGAATTTCATAATCACGTACCGTTTGGTTCACCGAAGTATGGAAATAATGATGAAATTAGGATTGTAGTTCCAGAAATAGATAAATATACTTTACCGTCGGAGTCGGAGTTGCTTATTGAAGGAAGGTTGCGATTAGCTAATGATGCTACAAGTGCTACAGCATACTTAGTTCATAATGCGGTAGCACTTATGTTTAGTAACATTAGATATATAATTAGTGGAGTAGAGGTTGATGAAGTTAGGAATGTGGGTATTACATCAACTATGAAGGGATATTTTTCTTATAGTCCAAGTTATATAAACAAATTAGAGAATTGTGGATGGGAATTTTCAACAGGAAAGGCGCCAGTATTGGATAATAATGGTAATTTTAGTATTTGTATTCCCTTGAAGATGCTGATGGGCTTTGCAGAAGATTTTAAGCAAGTGGTTATGAATGTGTCGCAAGAATTGGTATTGAAGGGGTGTGCTGATGATAGTGATGTGATATATAATTCTGTCACAACTGAGGAAATGAAGTTAACAATTGATTGTGTAGTGTGGCGAGTACCACATATTAAAGTTGGTATGAGTCAGGATTTAGCATCAACGAAATTAACGACGAAGAATACTTTGATGGAAATGTTTTTTAGAGGGTGGGATATTCACGAGAATCCAGGAATTCCAGAAACAACTAAACACAGTTGGGCTATTAAAACTGCTAAAAAACTAAGAGACACCGAGGTATATTATTTTGGGTTTTCAGACAGGGAAGAAAGGGAAGTTAAATCAAAGTATGAGTAAATTTGATGCAATAAATTTAACTGATGTAACAGTTTATTTAAATGGCAAGAGATATGTATATGAAAATGTTCGAGTTGATTTTGATGATAATAGAATAGCTATTTTATACAGTGTGTTTTGTCATTGATAGAAGTTATAATAAAAATATGTACACTTACGTTAACTACTGCGAAATCCATTGAAAAATTTTTTTTTTAAAAATCTTTGTTTTTTTGTAAATATGCGCGACGTTTGTAGGATGAACATCATAGTAAGTGTTCAAAGTTCGCACCGTCCACTTCAATACATAAACGCGCCCGTCGTGAAAGTGAATCACGCACCCATACATTCACAGAGAATCGATGTTGGTGGTGAGAACGGCGTATCAGATGGGGATTTTCCGTGGCCCACTCATGACTATAATGGAAATTAACAACACCATTGCGAGTGTAGCTCGCTTCGTCCGAAAATAAAATCCCACTTAGAAAATCGGCATTTTGTAAATGTTGCCGTAGTATCCATTGACAAAACGCAATTCGAGCGGGATAATCTTCTGGAGAGAGTGCCTGTACTCGTCGGTAATGATACGGGTGCAGCTGATTTTCGCGTAAGGTTCTCCAGACAACATAATTAGATACATTGAATTGTCGAGCTAGCTGTCTAGTACTTAAAGTTGGATCGTTTTCAATGGACTCTAGTATGTCATCTCCTGTATTCACTGTAATAGCATTTCTGCCGGGCCCTTCTCTGCGTGTGGGTTGTAATTGTCCGGTATCGCGTAGACGTTGCACAACACGCACAAAAGTTGCAGGCGTCGGTATCCGCCGAGTTGGAAACATATCCGCATATCTCCTTCGTGAAAGTGCACAATTTTGCTGGCTTTCGCCATAAATAAGTATCATGTCCACTAATTCATTGTTATTAAACGCCATAACACTAATTAACAACTATGTATAATCAACAGAAAACCAAATTATTCACTTAATGTTATTCATATACCACAGCACAAGCGACTGACCTACAAATGTGACAATACTTCAAACACAGATTTGAAAATGTAAACAAAAACCCAGATGTTGTGGCGCCCGGCAGGTAGTTATGTTATGTCTAATTTATAGCATGTGATAAATGCAATACTCGGTCGAAATCCAAACAAACAGACGCATAGCTAGGTCAGGTTCATTCAATCATTCAATACAGTCCATCTCAAAAATATTGACTGCACTTTTCAATAATTTTTTCCGGCGTTAATTGCAAACATTTATATAATTTTTTTTCCATTACTTTGTAATAATTGTGAAGTATGTCACCTCAAAGTCCTATCGATCATTAACCAAACATAGTGTATAATATGTATGCTAGATTTCAACAGAATTATTATGGACATGATTATAGTGAGCCGATGTTAAAGTTGAATCAGTTTAAGTTGTGTCCATTAGTTGGTATAGATTGTTCACATCAGGAAGATGTTTTACATAGAAGTGGTGTAGAGATTAGAATTGAATTTACTGCTAAAAATAATGTACCAAAAAATACGGTTTTATATTGTGTGATTTTACATAATAAATTATATCAATATTCACCATTTAATAAGGTAGTACAGCGAAAGTATTAGTTATATAATACTTTGGTTGTAGTATGAGAGGTAGTTCAAGCAGTATTTGGATATGAACAAGATTGAAGAAGAATTGTGTTTAAGTTTAGTTGTTGGGTGTAATTCTATGGAATTAAACGGTTTATTGGATAGACGATGATAAGTTTAGGTGGAAAGAAATTTATAGTTATTGATTTTCAATGGTATCGATTTAATAGTAATGTTATTCCAAAGGAGTTGGCTACTTGTGATGATGAATTTAGGAAGAGTCACTTTCTATTTAAACCGTTTTTTAGTTTTGGTTCATTAGCAAGAGAATATCAACGAGTTGCAAGATACGTTTTTAGTTATTATCACGGTTTGAAATGGGAAGACGGTTATGTAGCTGTTGGTGAGTTTGATGAGATAATTAAGCGGTTGTGTATTGGTGTGGATTTGGTATTTGTGAAGGGGCGAGAAAAGTTGGATTATTTGAAGTGCATTATAGACAAACGAATAATAGATTTAGTGGATGCTGACAGAATTAAGAGCGGAAAACCAAGTTGTAGTTTTCATGTTGGAAATGATGTTGTTTGTGCTTTGTCTAATGTGGAAGGTTTATATAATTATTTAGTGGATATGAGATTTAATGAGAATAAAATTTATTATATTTAATGATTGGTTGTTATATATATAGTAGTTAGAAATGGGATGTGTTGGAGTCACATTATTAGTTATGTCGTGCAGAGGGTTGGAGATGTGTTACAACAATATGAAGATGGAGGTTCGTTTGTAGAAATAGAAGATGCACAATTAAGGTTTATTCCAAAATCATATTTAATGAGGAGAGTAAGGACTGTTGATTTAGAATTGGTGTGGTTTCGATTACCAATGTTTTATCAAGAAGATGTAGATTTAATACGATGTAGGCCATGTTTGGATCATTATGTAAGGAGTGGAGATACTGTAGATGGGTGTATTCGAAGAAGAGATTGTTCAATGTGTAAATATGTTTTCTTAAGAAAATAACTTTGTAATATATTGTAATGTATGATGTTGATGTTTTGAGTAAATAAATATATGATTTAAAATTGTTTTGTTTTAAATATATTATAGTTAGTTTTAGTATTTGGTATTATATTTTTTGTTGGTTTGCCTGTTCAAATCTGGTAGAAATCGACCGTGCAGTTTCGGAGATATGAGTGTTTGAAATTTTTATAATTTACCGTCCCTCATGTGTGATTTTCAACCAGTAAAGTCGGTCAAGCAAGAGTTCGGTTCTCGCACCGGATTATTATTAGTTACAAACATACTGCTATGATATTAGTACAATTGTTATAGGGTTGCCACGATCTAGCTCATAAAACAAAATTCTCTCTCTCTCAGGTTCCCTCGGCGAAACTGTACAATGTTCACGTCAGGAATCGTGATCTTAGGAAACAGTATAAAAAAACAACAAATTACTTGAAGACAAAAAAATGAAATAAATAATTAATTATCTTTTCTAAAATCTTTAATAAAAGTGAAAAACAGATCAGATATAATTTATTTATTATAAAAAAACAAAAAAAAAAACTTTAATTAACAAATACTCAAGAAAAAACCCTACCCACTAATTGACCAGATAGGATAAAAAAAACTTGTACTCACAAACGCGACAAAATTTACCTAATTAATTACTGAAAATAAATCACAAAGTCCATACAAAATAATAATTACTTAAAATGAATAAATTAAATACCTATAATTAAAATACATCAAATTATAGCAAACTGATTTAGTAAAGAAAATTATCTACTTTAATAGCTTCTCAATAAATATAAAATATTTTCAAACACGTGCAGGAAAACAAAATGACGGATATGAGCCTACTTTTACAATATTAAAATTTTCTCTTATTATTATAAAGAATGCATTCTCTTTCTTAAAAGTAAATACTTAACTTGTATAACAGCAATAAAACTAATTCACAAACTTGATTAAATCTTGGCTCCTTATAAGCAAATTATTATAACAAAATTTTATTCAAACTTCAAATATCTCTAATAAAGGAACTGCATTTAACGGGAGACCAAGATCTAATGTCTTCAATATAAAACACAGGACAAGTCAAAGTCACGCATCCCTACCACGTCTCAATAAAATTCCGCATATCTATACTATATTATAAATATCAAGTTGAAGAGCGTAAATAATCTTTCAGGCATCTTTTCTTTTAAATTCAAATAACAAAATAAATATTAATATACACAGATTACCAAAAGACTACTATACCTCCCAAATTCTTAAACCGAAACCAAAATACAGTGTGTATCAAAACATTTGCCCCACAGAAAAATAAATTTGAAGTAAATCAATTTATTTAATTTTACTTATCCATGATATATAAAAAACCATAGCAATACGTAGATATTAAAATAGAACGTGCAGTGAGATGAGTATGTACATTATTAGTGAAGAAATATTTAGATATATAAATTAATTTTCCAGGGTAGTTCGAGGGTATCGAAGGATAGGAAGAATATCTGAAGTAGTTATTTGGTTGTAGGTTGATCAAATTGAGATGATAAATAAGAAAATTAGTGAAAAAAATACATTTATATAAATTGAATCTAGAGGGTAGTTGGTTGTTTTGAAGGATTTGGAGGTGATGGGAAATTTATCTCGTTGTAAATTGATTATATTAAGATAATAAATAAGAATATTAGTGAAAAAAAAATATACTTATATAAATCGATTCTTGAGGGTAGGGGGGTGATATCGAAGAATAGACAGTGTATAGGTTGTTGTTCGATTGCAGGTGGATAATGTTGAGTAGAAAATGTAGTTAGTTGAATTATATTAGTAATATTGACACTTTTTGAAAATCGTTCTATGTTAAGTAATGGAGCTAGAGCAAAAAGAGTTCACATGTAATAATTTCAGGATCAAGACAATTATCAACACCGACCCCTTCACAAGTAATGTCTAATGTTACCACTCCCAATTTAGAAAGAGGGAACACCATTTCCAATTCAGAAATTAGAAACCTATTTCCTGATGATGCTGCATTAGACGAGATATTCGCGTCAATACCTATGCCAAGTATTGATGACGTTAACATAGCAACAATTACGACGGCAGCTGTTGCGGCAATTACGACGACAGCTAGTCCAGCTACGACATCTGTTACGACTACTGTCGTTGCATCTGCATCTGCAACAGCTGCCGACATAATTTATGTTTCGACTACTGCAGCATCATCTCAGTTGACTACTATTCCACAACTGGGTGTTAAACGAGTTAGACAAGTAGTGCGACAAAACAAAAACACAAACGACATAACAAACAACAAAAACGACAAAACAAAGACAAACGACAACGACAATACATACCACTTCTACCTACCGATACTTCAAGCACACTCCGTACACTACTACTTGGTAAGCGGTAATTTCTGGTAGTGAAATTGTAGAGGCTACAGTGCAACCACCGGTAATTGATCTATCAGAGCAAGCATCTGTGGTGGCACCCGCTGATAGGTCAGTTATTTTTGTGTCTACTCATTTAGCTCATCCTTCAAATCCCGATCCTTCCAATCCAAACCTATCCTTGTTCACATTCACACAACCCCCACCACAGTCAAACGTGCCTTCCACATCTTTCTTACCACTTCATAGTGTACCTCAAGACCCTCAACCTCAAGACACTCAACCTCAAGACCCTCAACCTCAACTAACTTTCTTACCTTTTCTACTACCTCAACCTCAGAGACCCCAAGACACTCAACCTCAAGACTCTCAACCTCAACTACCTGTCTCCTCTACACCTGTGGCTTCACAACATGAATACCTACCTGTTTCATCTCCTATTTCCAATTCATCGCAGTCATATTATCTAACTCCTTACCAACAACGACCAAACCCTAGTCCAAGTTTAATACCTGCAGTCCCAGACCAAAGCAACATACTTAACCTACCTGCACGAATTGTACAACTTACTGACATGTTCAAGTCGCACTTAGAGGGGAATTCGTCGGGTGATGTTAGTGATGTTGTCCAGAAAATAATCAGTATAAAAGAAGAGATACAGACGGCTGTTGCACACTTCGACATCTATCTTCTTCTCTTGAAAAGTGCCATTAGTAATAACATTTCCGGTGGTGTTATTACTAATGAGGAAGTTAAACCCCTCGTAGAGAAGAGGAATGCTTTAGAAACCATTCGGACAGCTTTGTCAAGTGCAGAAATATCCGAAGCTATCGATAAGTTCAGAAATTCCTGAATTTTTATCTTGGTTAGGATATTTCTGCACTTGACAAAAAAATCGGAACGTGTTCCCTCTATTTGAATTGGGCGTGGTAGTAGAAGATATGGAAGGGGTTAGGAGTTAGGGATACATCCTGAAAATACGGAAAAATTGATATGGAAACATAAAGCTGATCATTTTCCTACTATACTATGAAGTGATAAAGTACAAAATGTATCCATTGATAAAGTACAAAATATATCCATCAAGGTATGATAACTATTCGCCCATCAGGACCTGATAATTTCATTCATTCATGCAAGTGTTTATGTAGAGTTCCAAGTTTTTTCTAACTTTGTTATTTTTGCAGGCAAACATAAATATTTTCATTGAAAATAATTATAAATTAGAATTGGGGACGGTGGCCCCACCACAACAGCCACCACCACCACAGCAGCAACAACAGCAACAACACCACCACCAACAGCAACACCACCACAACAGCCACCACCACCACCAACAACAACAACAGCAACACCACCACCAACAACAACAACACCACTACCAACAACAACAACAGCAACACCACCACCAACAACAACAGCAACCTACTACCCCGCCGTCACCAAGCGCGTCCTGGAGTCCGTCAACACCGTTGGCTCCAGTACCCAAGACGACACCGTCGGCTCCGAGGAAAACGCTCTCAAACAAGGAGCTAATGAAAATAATGCTGGCGCACAGGGCGCCGGCGGTGCCAGCGGAGCCGGCGGTGCCAGCGGAGCCGGCAGTGCCAGCGGAGCCGGCGGTGCCAGAGGAGGAGGACTCGGAAGAGTGGTGATGACAGCTGCTGCCTCCCTAATAAAAAAAATAAAATAAAAAAAACTAAAAAACAGAAAATAAAATAAAAATAAACCATATACTTCTTTTATTTTACACTCCTCATACATCTCATGGTATGTTTAAAACCCTAAATTATAAAAATAAGAAAAATACATAAAACAAATACATAAAACAAATACATAAAGCTTTATTTTTATATATCATAACTTCAGAACCTTCAAAAGTAGTATTTTAAGTAAATATACATACATATTTCTCAGTCTATATCCTGAAGTGATAATGTGCAGTATGCATTTAAAAACGTCTAAATTATCATTACCTGTCTATAACTACGATGCTGTAGTTAGTGAGGAAAGTTTTACACGTGACAGTAATCTTTTTAGTGGTACATGTAAGAGAGTACTAATAGTAGGACCTTCAGGATGTGGTAAAACGAACGCTCTTCTTACATTATTACTGCACCCCAATGGATTTCGCTTCAAAAATATTTACATCTGCTGTAGATCTCTCCATCAACAAAAATATGAGTATTTAAGAAATTTATTACTCGGTGTACCAGAGATAGGTTATTATGAATATACGGATGTCAATAATATGGTTAAACCTGATGAAGTTTCTGATTATTCAGTCGTTATATTTGATGACATACCTACTATTGATTTAAATATTGTAAAACAATATTTTTCTTTCGGTAGACATCGCAATTTAGATTGCTTTTATCTGATTCAAACATACAGTGCAGTCCCTAAGCAATTATTAAGGGATAATACAAATCTTTTAATTTTATTTCGACAAGATGGTACTAATTTGAAACACATATTTAATGATCATATTCATGATTTAAAATATGAACAGTTTTTAGACGTTTGTAGAATGTGTTGGAAGAAACAATTTGACATACTGTTTATCGATACTGACTGCAAGTTCAACGAAGGGCGATATCGTATTGGTTTTGATACGTATATATATTTATAATGAGTTGTGTATATATAAGATCATTTTTTTGTTTTACCATTAGTATGTAATTATTTGAGAGCATAGATACATGTAAAATATGGATGATAAACTAGTAAATAATTTAGTAAAAGCTCGCGAAGCTTTAAAACAAAAATTACGAACATTAAAGGCTGATATCGCTAGTTCTCAAAGAGCAATAGATATTAAGTATGCCCCAATATCAAAACTTCTGCAAGAAATTGCTATGAAATTAGATGGGAGTGACACTAGGAGAGGTACATCGCGATTGAAAAACATTTCTGAGTCTATAGAAGAATCATGGTCGGATATTTATCCGGAGAAATCGTATGCTGCTATTCCCGGAACATCAATTATACGACAAGGCACCCCTAAAGCTTCCCGGAAACATGTGTCATGGTTTAGTCCATCAACTCATTCTTCTCCTACCAAGAGCAAGGAAAAAAGAACAAGGGTGGAGTCTGAACCTCAACCTCGGTTGTCAACATCATTCAATCAACCTACTTTTCTAGAAGATGAGTACATAGGTGAGCTTTTACCTGACACTCCACGTGGTCTGGATAGAATAGTAGAAGAAGAAAAAAGCAGTGAAGAGGATGAAATGGATTCGAATGAAAGTTTAAATTTAGATCAATCCATGGCTCATGCTATATCGCTGTTACAAACACAACCAGGCAAGTCAATAATTGGGAACAAATCAATGAACAAAACACTCTTAGAAACAGATGTTGTGAAGGAATCGTTGAAAGATTATCATTCTAATATACGCCCATACCTTATCGGTTTAATGATAGATGAAAAGGATGAATTCGATGAAAAGTATGGCGTTCACGAAACTGATGGTAATTTACAACTATTATAAAACCTATAATACAAGGAAGAGCGTCTGAAGTATGGTGGACTCGAACTTGGAAGACTGGTTTAGGTTTATCAAAAAAAATTCCTAATCGAAAGACCGTTATACCTAAGAGTAAAATAGAATATAAGTACTGGGATGATGTAAATGAATTGTGTAATAGATTAAAGTTACTAGTAGCATCGAAGGAGGCGGGACATGCGGGGTTGGGCAACGAGATACTCGCAATACTTGAGGAACTGAAGGAGTCAAAAATAATTAAATAGTTATATCGGTGTGAATCTGAATAAATGCCTTACAAATCTTGGTTTTCTACTAGTTAATATATCGACGCTGATGATACGTAACGATGACAATCGATAAATTTGGTAGACATATTCATAAACACATCGTCAAAAACATTTAATGGAAAGAGATGTAGTGACAGACTTTCTCGGTCACCCTAAAGTTAAAGAGGTTTTGAAAATGTGTACTAAGAAGATTTCTGCTCCTACCTCAAGCATACCAATAAAGTATATTCTTCATATACATAGCGATGGTTCTATTAGCCCCGTGGGTTTCTATAAAAAGACATCACTTTCAAAAGATATTTATTTATATATTAACAAATTATATAGTGGGAAGATTATTAATGTTCATTATTCCAACGGAAAATTAGCACAACTATACATTGATAGTAAAAAATTTGATTCCACTAAACCAACCACACTGACAGAGGGAACAAAGTTAAGTTTGAAGTATATGGGCACCAAACCTTCACCGAAACAAACAGAAGCCGTTTTTGCAGAAGTAGTAATCGAAGGATATGTCAACAATTAAAAGAGATGTCGTAAACGAAATACATAGTCCTGCACGGAGGAAGTTTTCACGAAGACGAGTCATAATAAAAGGATTGCGAGATTTATTTCAAATCGATCTGGTTGAAATGATACCATATGCGAAAGAAAATGATAATTTTAAATATATTTTTGTATGTATTGATACATTCTCAAAATTTGCCTGGGCGATTCCAATAAAAAATAAAACGTCGAATGAAGTGACACAAGCCATGGAATCCATACTTTTGAAAGGGAAGAAAAATATTCCGAAAAATCTGCAAAGCGATAATGGGAAGGAATTTTATAATACATATTTTAGGAAACTCATGACTAAGTATGATATTAATCACTACAGTACCTATTCTAATTTAAAAAGTTCCATTGTGGAACGTTTTAATAGAACACTTAAGAATAAGATGTGGAAGGAATTCAGTTTCAATGGGAACTATCGCTGGATCGATATGTTGGAAAAATTAGTTCAAGATTATAATAATACTGTACATAGTACCACGGGGTATAAACCTACTGCAGTTAATCAAAAAAATGAAAAAAAAAATTTAAAAATGATCTATAGTAATATTAAAGTTGCCGACGTAAGAATTCCAAAATTTAAAATTGGAGAACCTGTTCGCATCAGTAAACATAGACACGTATTCGCAAAAATGTACATACCTAATTGGTCAAACGAAATATTCACAGTAATAAAGGTTCAAAATACAAATCCTAGAACGTATGTGTTGCAGTATTCACAAAAACAAAATATTCTAGGTGGGTTTTATGAACCAGAATTGTTAAAAGTAAAGCATCCTGATGTCTATCTGGTTGAGAAAATTATACGTAGACAAAAGAATAAAGTCCTCGTAAAATGGTTAGGTATGCCTTCCTCACATAACTCGTGGATATCCAAAGATAATGTACTTTAAAATAGTTGTGATATATTGTTTAAAATAAAAAAAACAAAAAATTCAAACAATGATTTTTATTTAATACATTATTATACACTGTCAAGAAATATACAAGTAAACAAATGTAAAAAAATAAATAAACACATACAAAAAATTACACTTACTTAAAGAATAATTATTTCAAAGAACTGATTTCTAATACTAAATTTTCTAAGTTTTGCGCCCTCATAATTTCATTTATTTTATAATGGCCCCACGCTAAAGTATTACTTTTATCAGGGAGAATGTATCGCTTATCATCCTTGGATGATAGAGCAACTTTATTTTTTAATTCAGTATACATCGTATGTAACTCAGATCGGAATACATACATCTTCCTCAAAATATTCGCTTCACCTTCTACCACATTCTTATAATCAGTAACTGATAAATTTTTCTGTATAACATATTTCTTCACACCCTTAGCAGTTTTTATTGTCTTATCTAGTAATTTAACACAATAAGCTTTATCACCCGTTCCGTAAAAACATTCGATAATGCTACCAGCAAATTCATCCTTCACTTTTCCTAACATTGGTAAAGAGGGAGGTATTCCATGAATATTACCTTCAGCGTAATTCGATGTATCAACCATATTTAAATGATGATTTATATCATCGTATACATTATAATTTTCTACACTTATAATGAGTGAATCAGTATCTGTGTATAGTACAGAAACCTGTGGGCCATATAAAGGCTTTAGAAAGCTGTAGAAAAAATCATACATCACCCTCTTGGCTAATTCCAAAATTGTAAATCCTACATATATGGGTTTCACATATTCTACTCGCACATGCCCCAATTCAATGGCTGTCAAAGATTCGCAAAATACCCTACAAGATTTAAAATTAGGTTTAGCGATATACGCCTCCGCTCCAAGCTTTTTATGAATAGTTTCCCAATGTGACACCAATTTTATATTAACACGATTTTCCACATTTTCCATGGTTTTCCCGAATACGCTATTTACCATTAATTTATAGAACTGCTTGAAAAATTCATTAGTGGATTCATTTCGTTTTGCTGTATTAAAATCAATATATTTTTTTAACCAATTACTCTGTTTAAATTTAATTCCACGGCGTATTCCACATAATTTCAACCCATTATTTATACATTGTTTCAACATCAGAGAATGTATACTGTATGACATGGAAACTGCAACACCAAGAAGGGGTGCGGATTTTTTGACCAAACTTGGTAGAAACGTATAACTAGTCAAAGGCAATAATTGATTAAAATTTCAAAGAAAAAAAACAAAAGACTAACACAATTTAACAAAATTTTTATTAATAATGTGTTGAACCGCCCCTATTAGTGTCACACTCCCTCACTCTTCGTGGCATTGATTCGACTAGGTGGTCGATATCCTCTTGGGGTATGGTGTCCCAAGCAACCTGTAATTCATGCCGGAGAGCTATTAGTGTCTGCGGGGGATTGGCTAAATTCATAAGTTTTCGTCCCATAATGTCCCACACATGTTCTATTGGCGAGAGGTCGGGGGATTTGGGTGGCCAGGGCAAGATATTGACATGAGCCTCTTCCAAGCGATTTATAGAAATTCTCGCTACGTGGGGAGGGGCATTATCCTGCTGGAAAAGTGGGTCTTCGAGCGTTTGAAGATATTGTAGAATATGGGGTTCTAAGACCTCATCAATGTAACGCTGGGCGTTCATGGTGGTTTGGATGAACACCAATTGAGACCTACTCCCATATGCTATAGCACCCCATACCATAACACCCACTGCTCGATGCACATGCCTTTCAACGGAAAACTGAATATCACGACGTTCCCCACGTCTTCGTCTGACCCTCATACGGCCATCATACATCCCTAGACAAAATCGAGATTCATCACTGAATACCACCCTGTGCCACTCCACGTTCCAGTGCAGTCGCAATCTACACCACTCCAAACGTTGCTGTCGGTGTTGAGCCGTAAGTGGTAACACAAGATGTGGACGATAAGATTGTAAGCCGAAACCCCTAATTCGACGATAAACGGTTCGAAGGGTTACAGGACGACCAATATTACCTAACCACACGTCAGCAATTGATCTGGTACTGGAAAACCTGTCTCTTAGTGCCATTAAGCGAAGGCGGCGGTCCTGTATCTCATTAGTTCTTCTTCGGCCTCCGGTTCCTCTTCGGCGTCTTTCCTGACCTTCCCTAGTCCATGATTGATAACAGCGCATAATGGTGGATTGGTTCCGGTTAAGGCGATTTGCAATTTCCCTGTATGAAAAACCACCTTCTCGCAAACCAACAATTCGACCTCTGTCGAATTCGCTTAATTGGCGATAATTTCCACGTTGCCGCACTCTAGGCATAATAAAACTCTTTAAACACGTTAAACAAAGGTATAATAAGACAAAACCGTTGAAATTAATTTCAAACAAACAATTAATACACCAAACATTAATGTCAGCGAAAACTGAATGAAGTGTCAGATGTGCCATGACCACTTGATCTATCGCAACAAAATTTTAATCAATTATTGCTTTTGACTAGTTATACGTTTCTACCAAGTTTGGTCAAAAAATTCGCACCCATTCTTGGTGTTGCACTTTCCATGTCATGCAGCATATAATATAATTCGATTTATCGGAAAGGTTTGGTATCAATTTACTGTATTTCGAATTAGGTGGAATAACGTGTTCTGGACAAATAGGTAAGTCATTGTGTACATCGTGGAGGGATTCAGGATCCAATATCCGCATCGTCTTCCAAGTCTAGTACGTCAACTGCCCTAAGCTCTTCGTTTGTTAACCATTGAAAATCACCAATAGGCAAACTGAACGTCATAGCGTAACCATATAAATTTGTTGCATACAGGTATAATATATATTTTTTGCTTTCGGATGAATCATATTCTGGTAAGTATCGATTATTTGCAATTTCTTTTCTTTTACAGCACATACTTACACCCCCACGTATACCCCTTTCAAAAAAAATTAAACATATCTATATCGGTTAATAATTCCAAACTTATACCCGTCATACGTAGCATGGCGTCCCAGCTTAAGCCAGGTGAAGTAAAATAATGTGCTGGATCCAACTTGTAATTGCTCATGCAAATGTTTCGAAAATTTTCGAAAACGTCGGCAAGTAGTAATACATCTGATTGTATGTATAGATCGCTATATTGCCCCAGTGATTTACATTCGAATACATCCCACACTCTTAAAGCCCTACAATAATCTTCATCACTTATCTCACTGTCGGATAATATATCATAGAAGCATTCCTTGCTAGGTAATTCTGGAAATGAGAGACTTTCCTGAGAATTAACGTAGTTATATGGGAACATACCCTTCTGTCGTATTAATTCAAATTTTTCATCCAAATAATATCTTCTAACTTCTTTACATTGTTCATCATCTAAATAAGATGACAGTTTCGCTAAAGAGGAATTCATAAATCGAAATGAGTCTATAAACCTCAATTTGAAGAACACTTTTCTTTTATTACCATTACAATCAATTGTTTCCCCTATATGTATTCTTTTCGAAAATGATATATATTTCTCTTTATTTTGTGCAATAAAATTTACTTCTTCTTTATCCAATGCTAAAACTTTTACAAACAAATGTGTGTCATAATTCGATAAATTATGAAATATAATAGGTATATATCGAGGTTCTTTATAATTTATATTACACACCATATGTGCTGCACCACGATAGAATCCATTCATATGATCATGGTCACGAACTTTTTCTTCGCAAACCTGTATTCCTTTTTCACAAATATGACACACTCTCGCCAGTTCATAGTTGATACGCTCTTCGATAGTTAAAGGTATCATTTGTACCTCTTTACTTAAATAATTTTGATATAAAAAAGGTACGTCAGCTTCTAACTCTCTGATAAAAGTCCTGGCTGTATTTCCCCCACGATATAAACGCAATTTACTGAAACTATCATCAAAACTACATTTCACATAATATGAAAAAGAATATGGTTCATGTTCGAAACACTTTACAATGAAAGGTTTAGATGGATCTGGGTGTGACATGTCAATAGGTTTTAATATAGCCTCAAAATCAGCATACACAACAAATGGAATTCTTAACTGTCTTTCAAGTTTATCAAATTTTAATATATTTTCTGGTAATTGCTCACCATACTTATTAATTTTTATATCTGTTCCCCGAAACACAGCTTTCACCTTCTTAATACTCTAGAAATATTCAATAGTTTCCATAATCAACTTCAATTTACTGTTGAAACCGAGGCAAACAACAGTATACCATTTTTAGACACAACAATCATACGAAGTGATGATGGTAGTGTTTTGTTGGATCGGTATCAGAAGCCCACAGCATCCGGATGTTTTATTAATTTTCATTCAAATCATACAATCAACCATAAAATCAATACAGTTTTTTAACAATAAGAAATAGAATTACACGAATTAGTCTCCCGACTTTATTAAACAAAAACCTAAATTTACTTTTTGATATATTTCTAAATAATGGCTATCCAAGACAACTTCTACGAAAGCTTGTTTTTTAGTGACCCCGTACCTTCCCCCACTTCTGACGATGTTGCTCCAGTCAGAACAAAATATAGAAAGATTCTTAACATAAACCATTTAACGCCATCAATAGTTGGCTGTTTTGGAAGTGTACCGGAGACTCAAATGGTTCGTTATGATACATTATCCTTAAAAAGTCTGTTTTCCAAAATAAAAACACCAACTCCTTTACTTTTGAAATCAAATATTATTTATTCTATACCTTCTTCTGACTGTAATAGAAGATACATTGGTCAGACTTCACAATGGCTAAAAAATAGAATTACTCAACATAAAAGTGATATGCGTATTGGTAAAAGATCATGTGCGGTATCACTACACACCGAACAAACTATAAGAGCAGACTTTTCATGGAGATGGTCCACATACATTGCAACGATACAATAAATTTCAAATCAGATACTAACCACCTCAGTAACATTTATTCTTATATTTTATCTTTGTTATAATAATTAAAATTTAAAATTGAACTCGCATAAATGTCTAAATAAAAATCTATAACAACTTTCTTGCTTATACCTGACATATTAATCAATATAACTAATACTCTTGTCAATGTCAGTCTAAATTATATTCAATTGCATGTTTCTGTGTTTTTAACTATATTTATACCATCTGTTTTTTAATGTTTTGTAATATACTATCTTTTTGGATGTACTTTTTGCCTATGTGCTAACTCTACTTTGTAAGTGTTATGAATTTTTATATTATTAGTTTCAAATGTTAAACAACTTTAATTGTAGTTCCTCCTGATGATGTTAATCAATTGTTAACGAAATATTGAGGATTATACAAAAGAGCACGTAATAGCTTTTTATTTGACCAATATAGCCTGTGATTATATTATTCTCATATAATATATATATCATCTGTTTCAATTTTTGAAATATCGAATTTCTTAAGTACCAAGTGTACGGAATGGACTTGTAGCTGCAAATATCAAAAGCTGGGAGTGCAATTACAAATCGAAAACTTAATAAGTGATTTAAAAATAAAAAAAAGTTTTGAGCATATATTTTGCTTATCTACCTATAGCTCGCGGGAGTTCACCTCGTATTGAAACACAGTGTATAAACATAATATGTATTGTACAGCCTCCTCTCTTTACTTAGACTACGCCTATGACAAGTTTATTGCGTCACATTTTTATGATAATATATAGATCTTGTGTACACAAAAGTTGATTCCTGTTGTATACATACGTTAATGAGGTCTATCTTTCTTTCTTAGACAAATGGAAAGAAACTCTATTGAAAAATGAGGACTTTTTCGTGGAGGACGAATTAGAAACAGCCAATGAATCAAGAAGAATGGGTCGTTCAAGAAATATAGAAGATATTTTTGGCGTCGAAGGCACGTTTAAAAAACTTAGTATTGACTAACATACTACATAGGTACATCGAATATAATATTTTAAGACTGGTGGTGCAATTTTAGACATATTCAAACCAATTTGGCATATTTATTATAACCAACAAGGATAGGGCATTTTAAGTTTGTAATAT
This sequence comes from Amphimallon solstitiale, assembly GCA_963170755.1. Classification (NCBI taxonomy): domain Eukaryota; kingdom Metazoa; phylum Arthropoda; class Insecta; order Coleoptera; family Scarabaeidae; genus Amphimallon; species Amphimallon solstitiale. Next base: position 103,189,485 of record OY720677.1, on the reverse strand, counting down.
CAACTTGTCTTTTTTTTTAATTATGTAATTATTGTTATCTTATAGGTTAAATATAAAGTGATTGTTAAATGAACAAATTGTGTATTTTTTGGCATAAGTAACTAGTGATGCTGCGATTTCGGAATAAGCCAAATATTTGAAGTTTTTTGATCTGCTTAATTAATGATTACATTTATGCTTCTGTTTTATCACTCATATAGAAAGCAAAAAGCAAAAATATAATTTGGGTAGCAATATATTATGATCAAACACGTCAAAGTACAGCTCATCCAGAAGTTTTATAATGTATATAACTACTCATTCACGGGGAATCTCTTTTCTCTGTACACATGTTGAGAGGCATTAAGGAGTGGTCGTTTCCATAGATTTTATGTCTATAATCTTAAATATTAGAAAACAGATAAATTCCTTCCAAAAGATAGAATTACTATTTGAGAGCGCAAACAACAAAGGTGTGAAATTTAATTAATATATAATATTTATAACGTCTAAATTAAAGTAAAATACAAAATTTAACATATTTTTGTACTTTTATTAAAAAATAAAAATGAATATAAATATTTAAATGTCTGTCCTTTGCTTTGGAGCTGGTAAATTAACTAATAATTTTCAATTGCAATAATTGACATGCCAACTAGTTCGTCTGATAATTTTGATCAAAGATATGGTTTCACAAATTTTAATTTCGGAAAAGAAAATTCGTTAAATAAATCACTTCACTTCTTTCTCTTCTGCATCTCTTCAATAAATTTCTTAATTACCACATTTTTCTCCGAAATGTTTTACCATATAAGTTTTATCATTTCTTTAAATTATACAGGAATTCAAAATACTTATAAGTGTTACCAGCTGTTCATATCTTTCTTCTAATACGTTGTTGTATCTTTAAAAAATGAGGTGTCGCCACCACACGACTCTCTTATACGTATCAGCGTTTCAAATTATAGAATTTTAAGAACTTTTTTATACAAAAATTATTCAAAATCCTATTTTAAGTACTTCTATTCTCTTAATAAATCTCTATAGAATGCATACTTGGCAAGATATAATAAAAAAAGTACTACTGCCTAAAAGTAAAAGTGCTACTTCCGGTCCGAATTTTGAAATTTCATTTATACAAAAAACATTGGAAATCTAACTCTACATACTTTTGTACTCTTGATAAATATATACAGAATGCATAATTTACGACATAATTGAAAAAGTCGCTAATTGGTAAGAGTAAAAGTGTTACTTCTGGTCCGAATTTTGAAATTTTTTTTATATAAAAGATATTTAAAATTTCGTTTTAAATACTTTTATACTCGTAATGTACCTGCCTAAAAAGCATGACTTGCGAGATATTCGCAAAAAACTGATTTTCGATAGAAGTAAAAGCCCTACTTCCGATAGGAACTTCGAAAAACTTAGTTAATACAGTTTTTCTCAAATTTAATTTTGAGTACATTTGAATTCATTATAAATTCGTTTAAACTTAGTAATTAACGAAATATTTGCAAAATTCGATGTTTTCACTGAAGTAAACTACCACTTCCGGTTTACCGATTTTACTGAAAAACTAATCAGATCTCAAGAGGGAGATTATACACGTAAATACAAAATTTGGAATAGATATCTACAGTGGTTTGACCGCTATCGTGGTCATACACAGACAGACAGACACACTGACACACACACAGACATTTTTTAAAAACCACTTTTTCGGTATCAGGGGACCTCAAAACGTGAACATCTGCAAAAATCTCGAGCTCGAAAATTTTCATCATCACAATGCTTCCTTATACTAAGTAAAAACCACTTTTTTGGTATCAGGGGACTTCAAAACGTGGACATCTGCAAAAATCTCGAGCTCGAAAATTTTCATCATCACAATACTTCCTTATACGTAGTAGGTTGCAAAAATTTATAGTAAGGCTATGTTTCCAGTTTGACATAACTTTGATTTTAAGTGGGCGCGTCCTGTATTTCTCCTATTTTTGTACGCCGACATACGTTTTGGATGGTTATGCTAATCGCAGGTGGTGTGAAAAAGATATGGAATATTTATGTTACGTTGCAGTGGTAAGGTACTATAATTTATGCGAACACCATACGTTTGATTTGTTGAAACGACACTAGATTGCAAAACCCTTATCTATGTGTCTCTGTTAGTTCGCAGAACCGATAAGGTTCGTATGGAAAAATTCCGCCTGCTAGCCGAAACTGTACCATGATCATTTTAAAATTTCTTCATCAATTAGTCTTGTAGTATTTATTTTAGTTTTCAAATCACAGGTTTAATTGTGAAAATATTTTTTCGATTTTTTCAAATTATGATAGTGTTAATTTTCGGATATATTGTTTTATTTTCTTTCTACATATATTGTCGGGAAAAAGACCACTCTATCATATTTATTTTATTTTTTAATAAAGTAAAACAATAATTGTATAAATATTTTAAAAAATAAAGTCGGGGTTTGGAAGACTCTGATTGAGATAGTGAGCACACCCCTGGATTTTGTCTTTGTAGCTTTTTTCGCAAAATTAATTTATTTAATGCTGTAAATTCATGGTGTTCTTTTCTTTTATTTGGTAAATCTGTAGAAGTTTATAACAATTTTACAGAACTTGCTTCTGAACGATAATTTCTGACGTCCGTAATTATATTATCAATAGCTGTTCTCCTGCAACAGTAATTGCAATGTTGTATACACATTTTGGAGAAATCAATATTTATTCGATTGCACAATAATCTGGTCTAATATATAAGCTATCATAAGTTTCACAGATTCGATATCGCAATCGTTTAAATGCATCAATATGAGATTCCTACCGCGTTTCTGATAATGGTTTTAATGTAAAAGATTTAATATTTTTTGTAAAATATCGCACCGTTTAGGAGATGCTGAAAAAAATTATAAATTTCTTGAATTATTCGAAAAAATGTTATTGTTTCCCTATTAATTTTCACATCGTCGTTAACAACTAAAATGTGTGGAACATGCAATGCTCTAGGATTAATGTTTAGGATATGTTTTAAACCATTAAGTTTCCTTTCATGTTCGCAGCATTATCATCACCTTGACTAAACAAGTTTGTGTATCTAAATTAAATTCTTTGATTTTATCAGTAAAGTAGCTTGTTAAACCCGCACCGGTTGATTTTGTGATGTTAATAAAACCTAGAAAACATGCCTGCACATCTACTTTTTATTTTCGTTGATATATGTATATCTTGTAAATGTACTGATTTTCTCAATTTTGCTAATATCTGGTGTGTAGTCCAATACAACGAAAATATATTTTGCTTTTCGAATAGAACATAAAATGTTTTCTTTAATATTATTAGTTAGTCCAGCAATAATTTCATTTTGAGTATTTTGGTTCAAAAGTACACGTTTTGTAATGCTCTTTTTATGTGAGACGACATTGTTGTATCAAATTTCGCAAAAAGTTGCATGAGCTGTAAATTTTACTTTCTTATACGTAGTATAAGGAAGTATTGTGATGATGAAAATTTTCGACCTCGAGATTTTTGCAGATGTCCACGTTTTGAAGTCCCCTAATACCAAAAAAGTGGTTTTTAAAAAATCTCTCTCTCTCTCTCTCTCTCTCTCTCTCTCTCTCTCTCTCTGTGTGTGTGTGTGTGTGTGTCTGTGTCTGTCTGTCTGTCTGTCTGTGTGTGTGTGTGTGACCACGATAGCGGTCAAACCGCTGTAGATATCAATTCCAAATTTTGTATTTACGTGTATAATCTGCCCCTTGAGATATGATTAGTTTTTCAGTAAAATCGGTAGACCGGAAGTAGTACCTTACTTCAGTGAAAAAATCGAATTTTGCAACTACTAAGTTTAAACAAATTTATAAAGAATTCATATGTACTTACAATTAAAATTGAGAACCATTTTATTTAAAAAGTTTTTCGAAATTACTACCGGAAGTAGGGCTTTTACTCTTAGCGAAAATCAGTTTTTTGCCAATATTTTGCAAGTCATGCTTTTTAGACAGGTATGCTACGAATATAAAAGTATTTAGAACTTAATTTCCAATATCTTTTGTTTAAAAAAAATTTCAAAATTCCTACCGGAAGTATCACTTTTACTCTTACCGAATAACGATTTTTTGCAAATATGTCGTAAATTATGCATTCTATATATATTTATTAAGAGTACAAAAGTATTTAGAATTGGATTTGCAATATTTTTTGTATACATGAAATTTCAAAATTCGGACCGGAAGTAGCACTTTTATTCTTAGCGAGTAGCACTTTTCTTCGAATATCTTGCAAAATATGCATTCTATAGCGATTTATTAAGAGAATGAAAGTACTTAGAATAGGATTTTGAATAAGTTTTGTATAAAAAAATTCTTATAATTGTATAGTTTGAAACGCTCATACGTATAAGAAAGTCGTGTGGTGGCCACACCCGATTTTTTTATTTTTTTATTTCAATAATACGTTCTAAAGCTGATCGCCCGGGTTGCTTTTCTAACTTAAATAATTGTTAATGTTGTGTATCTATTGTGTTTTTTGTTTTCAGAGGATGTTGTAATTCAGTTCATGTTTTAAAGTTACTTAAGCGCGCTAGAGAAATATCATATACATGTAAAGTTTTTGATAGCATTTGCCAGTTTGAGTAACTTATTGTGAGAAGGCGGATTAAGTCGATTAAGTATTGTCGACTAACCGTGAAATAAAAGTAAATAATTTATAGCAAAAGCAATATACTGTAAAGGGGGGTAATTGTGTTACAGTTTTTTAGTAGTGTCACTTTGAAATTTTTTTTTGAGGACATCGATTGTCAAATTAGAATACTTTTTTGTATACAAGAGCGTTGTGGTATTTTGTATCAATGACCGAATTTAAAAAGGAATACGTTTATGCATTTTTTTGTTTTAATTTTTTTTGAAAATTTGGCACATTGTGAGACATTTGCCCCATACAACGGGGCAAATGTAGCAATGGCCTGTAACAACCATATAAGTAAAGATAATTTGAACGGGGCAAATGTAAAAGAAATATAAACTCTTCTCAAAAATAATGCTGAAAGAAATTTAATATTTCTTGTAGAAATAAAAAGGCCACACACTTTTTTCTGGTGGCTTGCACAATGGAGTAAATCCGAATGCATTATTAGGTTGTGAAAATGTTGATTTATTCAATAACTAACATAAAAATAAACATATTGAACATAAGTAAACAAAAATATACTTTAAAAAATATAAACTGAACAAAATTTCGCAGCTTGTGAAAAAAATCTTCTGGTGTTTTCATTAGCACAGACGAAGACCATCAAATTTTACTGAGAATGTCATCCCAGAACCACGTCTGTCCATTTTGGGATCGGGAAGCACCCTTATTATTTGGTTTATGTTGACAATGTCTTCGTCGTTAATAACAGGCCAAAAAAATTTGTTCTTTTTCAGTCTTAAGAACTTCACAGTCCATTCTTCATTGCTGGGTTGATCAATAACTTGTCCAATAAAATGTTTGATACTTTTTTTTAGCGAGTATTGCACGATTACCCACTTTTCTAGTTCAACCACATTATTTACATCAGTGTCTTTGTCGCAGTGGTCTTCTTCCAGTTCTTCAACATATGCAATACTGGTATCAGATTCGGCGTAACTAATTTCCGCCTCGCTTTCTTCAGATGAGCTAGTGTATGCTGGTGCTTTTTCTTTCTTCCCTTGTTTCATTTTCTTCTTTATCTCCAAATGTAACGCAGCACCTTTTTTAGTTAGTACTTCAGCTCCGGGGGCAACCTTTCGTCGAGTCTGTTTTGGGATTACTTTGTTTTGCCTCACACTTTCTAATAACAGATCCTCAAAGGAAATCTCAGAGGATGTACTGCCTGGTTGAAAAGTTGATGGTTCAGCAGTATCGCCGGCTTGTGCTGAATTTATACTAGTTGAAATCCCAGAAGCCATCGGTTCGTTACTGGCACAGTTGTCACCAGGGTTGTCACTAGGGTTGTCACCAGGGTTGTCACCAGGGTTGTCACCAGGGTTGTCACCAGGATTGTCACTCTTATTTGGTGCATTCTCTGATGCAGTCTGTGGTTCTCGTAATTGCAACAAATGGTTTTCCCACCGCTTTAAAGCATCTGGGTCAAACTTTTCTCTGGCCACAACGCTGTTGTTGTACGGAAAAATACCAGCCTTTTTAAAACCATTTATCACAATGGTTTCAGAAGTATTTTTCCATGCTTCAGCAATGAATTCTGAAAACATCTTTTTGGGCAATTTGCGGCCCACATTTTTGCGTTGCCAAGCAACAAGTTTTTCGTCCCATCTAAGTTTAAGCGATTTAAAGACGCTGAGATCCAACGGCTGTAATAGGTGCGTGGTGTGGGGCGGCAGTTTTAGTATAGTTACATTTTCCTGAATCGCTAATTCGATTAATTCTGGGGTTACGTGGGTAGCATGTCCGTCGTATATAATTAAAGCGGGTCTTTCCTCACCCAAGATAGGGAGTAGAGTCTTTTTAAAAAAATTGAAAAAAATGGATGATTCCATCCACCCATTCTTGCTCGCTGCATAGGCCATATCAGGAAAAGCAGAATCTTCAGAAGACATCCATTGATCCCAGATATTAATTCCTTTGAACACAATCAGAGGTGGTGCTTTTTGACCAGCAGCATTGGCGGCTATTAAAACTGTAGTATTTTCACGTCCTGGGCCACTTGTGATTCGACAGCACGGCTTTCCTCTTGCGCCAACAATTTTTGTTCTTGCAGGATCGATTGCAAAACTGGTCTCATCCAGATTCCATATGCGGGAAGGCTTGTCAAGAAGATCTAATTCGTCTAAGGTCGATTTAAGGAGGTCAAAGTATTTGTATATAATAAACGGGTCGGTTGCCTTTTTGCGGGCGTATTCTAGTGATTGAGGTGCTTTAATACTCAGGCCGTGTCTTTTTTTAAAAGCAACAAACCAATCAGGGCCCGGCTTCCCATCTTTAAATGGCGTTTTAAGATGATTTTCATTTACGTACTTGGCCACAACGTTCATGACTTCTTTTCTGCTTAGTCCGTAACCCCATTTTTCCAACGTTTTGATGACATTAGCAAGTTTTAATTCTGTGTCCTTTTGAAGAGCAGTACATCTTCCTTTCGTTTCTTTCAGCTGCCCGCGTTTTCCTTTGACGTGACTAAATACAGTTGCATATGGAATATGGAATAATTTTGCCGCCCCATAGATGGTTTTGCGACCAGCTTTAACTTCATGAATGGCGGCTTGGAGGTCTCCCTGGCTGTAGTTTGGGTCTGGCATCTTTTTTTTTGTAGTAGCGCACCATCTAAAAATAAAGGGGTAAATATAATACAGAGTGGGGTAAATGTATTATAGTCTATATTGCAAATGCCCCCTAAGCACTTTTTGCAGGGGCAAATGTGCGGTAGTCCTGAAGGATAACACACATTGAATTTTTGCCAAAAATAACTATAACAACACAATCAGCACCGCCAACTACCCTTTTAGAGAAAATTTTAATATTCTTACCTTTAAATTCAGCGCGTTACAGCTAGTTTGTCGCACACACGCGCACTTGATTCTTGAGTGAAAACGCAACAATGAAATAAATGTCATCTGGTGTTTTGTTCGGTCGGTAAAATCGGAACCTATTTGTGGTGACGTAGTTCACACACTTCATACTTACATGTATTGTTCGTTGTAAACCTATAACACGTACAATGGATGTTTTTTTATGGCGCTGTTACATTTGCCCCGTTTTGACAATTACCCCCCTTTACTACGCTATTAAATGTTTACGACTAAACTAACTAGTTCGGCATTTGACAATATAATATGTGTTGCTAAAACTGTTACCTTTATAATCTAGTGGATCAATTATATCTGTTTTCTTTACTGTCTCAATTTCTATTCAGAGTGTTCTGATTTTATTTTTTCTTCAGACCAAATTGACAAATCACTAAGTTTGCTTAAAAGGGTTGATATTGATGTTTCATATAAGGCACTAGGTTGTGGTACAGCGACACTAAAAACTTCACTATATTCTTTTCTAACGAACTCAGTTTCTTGAACTCGTACATCTAGTTCTTCTTGACTTGCTGAAATATGTTCTAATACGTTACTTTCAACTTGAGAGGATTGATGCTTTTCTGTTTTTTTTTATATACATAAAAATCATGTTATGTGAAAGCATCATCGTATGATTTTAAGAATTTCTTTATGTTATCCTTATACTTTTCGCGTTCTAGTTCTGAGTGCTTGACGTTTACGATTTTGCTGCATCGCCCTCTACATAACGCCCCCCTCCTCGGGACGCTTACCTCGCTTACCGCCTAACGCCTATAAAGGTGCACGCACACTGAGGCGAGGCGAAGCGAAGCGAAGAGATGATCATTTATTACGCCTGATAAAAATGCATGTAATCAAATGGGTGTCCGCACATTGGAGCGTCGCGTGCGGAAGCGAAGCTTACGTACATTTCTATAGGCGTAATAAATGCGCTTCGCTTCGCCTCGCCTCAGTGTGCGTGCACCTTTGCGTTCCATCAAGAACCTCATTCAGCTATTTTATCCATTAAAAGCTATGTTTAATCTGATTATTAATACTTACCTCCGAGACGTTTGAAAAATTAGTAGAATTATGCCAGTATTAAATAATGAGTTTGAGTTTGTTATTTACAACGAGATCATTATGAACTGTCCTGGGTTGGCAACAAAAAAAGTCCCAGTATTATCAAAAACTAGGAAATATTTATTTTCGTGAATTGTCCATACTAAATTTACATGTCAAATGTCCAAACCATAATGTATTGAAGTGTCAGTACTTTTTAGTGCTTTCATTGTTTTATTGCCGCTTTTCTATGTATTTCATGACAATATACCTGGTATACCATGCCTGTTACGATACAACAGGATACGTTTATTGTAATATCGCACTTTCGCAGTGGAACATTGCAAGATCATGGAAATATTCAATGGGATCGTGTTTTCAGCAATTTGTAACGGAATATGGAAATCTGGAAATAAGCTTGGGCACATTCACTCGTCACCGCAATAGGGTAATTGAGATGTTTAAGGAAACGGGGAGTTTGTAAATGTAAACCTGAAAAAGCACCAAAAGTTTTAACTTTGAGAAGAGATTGAATTATTGCAACTGGTTTAATGAAATATTACATGAAGAAAAATTGAATCACACTTTCTTTTGGTATAAAGCTTGAATCCACTTGTCAAGGTATATAAACTCTCAAAATTACCCGTACCTTGTCAACAAAGAATCCACATGTTTTTATTGATAATACTCTTCATCCCATCAAAGGTGGTGTTTGGCATGCAATGTCGAAAAGACGGTATATTGTACCAATTTTTTCTGTGATACATTTAACGCAATACGATACCGAAAACAATTATTGGAACCCTTCATTAACAGCCTTCACGAAGATGAATTGACCCTGGGGTACTTCCAACAATATGTGGCAACTGCACATACTGCGTAACAAACTATTAATTATTAGCAAGGATACTATGGTGACCGATTGATTAGTCGAAATCAGTGGCTTGCCAATTCTCCTGATTTAACCCCACTCTTTCACTTTTCTCTTTGGCAATCTAAAAATAAGATGTTTCAGAACAGACTGTACATTCTCGATGAACTTGAAGAGGCAATTCCAATATAATTGCAAAATATCACACCGGAAACATTCCAGAATGTGTTCAATAATATGACACTATTGGGAATAACGGTGGACATTTCGAACAACTTTATAAAATGTATTTATTTTGTGACATAATTATGGGATTATGTTTTACAGTAATAAAGTTGTAACGTATTTATTATTGTTTATGATAAAAAAATAAAGTGCAATTGCTATATTTGTAATAAAATTCTTTAATATAATTCAAATTAAAACTAACCCTATTTCATTGACGATTTTCACAGGAAAAATTTAAATAGTAAACCTAACCACAAAAATAAGTAAACATGCTTGCCAATTACACTATGTTCCCATATTAAAATAGTATGGCCAGCCCAGGACAGTTCAAAATGATCACGTAGTATAAGCAGATAATGACCGACTCTAAAATTTTACTGCATCACATCTGCATGATATGCTAATGCAATTTGTAAGCAATGCATTGGCTCAACGCCTTCAACTAGATGTTATTTACATCAATTTTGATAAAGCCTTTGATATCACTGATAATTCGTTGTTTCTAACAAAACTTGATTCTTTTTTTTCGATCGTTTTGCTTTGTCATGGGTCTCGTTATGTATACCACAAACTTGTCACTTTAAGCCTACTTCAAATAAGCTTTAATATAGAGATTAATTGATCTACAACACTATTCGAATTGTGTACAAGGTACGAATTTTTCAAGGACAACTTAAATATTTTACTTCCAACAGTGGAAAGATTTGTACAAAGTATTGGTTAAAAACTGGGTGGTTTATTTTTTTTGAAAAATAAAATATATCTGTTTTTTGTTCAACAAGCAAAATTTCACTGTATTTTGTTCTTGAGCCACTTACTATTGCAATTAATTCCTATACCTAAATACAAATTTGTTTTAAAATTATTTTTAACTGTCCCTAAGCATTTTGGTATCCTTTGATTTCAAATTTGTAGATAATAAAAATAAAGTTAAAGACGATATTAAAATATAAAAATAAATATATAAAACAGAACAAACACAATTTTTATAGTTAGTTGGTTATTACACAGACCAGCCTGTCTTATTCAAGAAGCATATCAGCATAAATTTAGGACTTGTTTAAATTACGTAATTTAGACATTCAAAAACTTCATCTACGTTATTTATATAAAATATTTGCAAAAAAAGCGAAGGCTATCGGTGAAAATAAAGGATAGTTTATCACAAGCAACATTTCAGGTAAGTTTTAAAAGTGCGTATATTGTTTATCCAAGGAAAATATAAATTGAATTAAAATAATGTTTAATAATTGGCAAAATCAATAAGTAAGTACTGATATTATTTTAAATGTACTTAAAATAAAATTTTGTATATTAGATTGTTCTTGTGCAATTGTCAGTGCTCTTCAAATTTGTATTAATTGCTTTGTGTTTTAATCAATATGCAACAATTGTAAAACCACTAAAATTAATAAATAATGGGGTGTTAGAAATAAACTTTACTAAGAAACTACGCTGTTTTTAACGTAGATGTTTCGCTCTTGATTAAGATCTTTATCGATGATGTATTTTATTAAAAAGCAGACATTTAAAATTTAATAGAAATCCTAGAATTATGCCGTGTCTCAGGAAAAGGAGTGATTCAAATACTCCGCCAAAATCTAAACAGTTGTGAATGTAGTAATTTATGAAGAATTTTTTTTTTTAATAACTATAAAGAATGTATATTAGGCAGTGGCGGCTCGTGAGTATGTTTTGGCGGAGTACTTACACGGACAAGACTTATTCGTTTATTATCGGCGATATACTCCGAGATACCTAGCATATCACCTTTTACTTTCTTATACTGCGTATAAGAAAGTAAAAGAACTAATGCAGACAGTATGTATTGTAGAAGATAAAAACACTAACTTGCCAATATTTCGAAAACTACCAATTTTTATAATAGACATATTTATACAAAGTTATCCTTATTTTTAATGCAGAATAAGAAAAAATTATAAAAGTTGCCGCTTCCCATTAAAAAAAAATGAGGTGTGGCCACCACACGACTTTCTTATACGTATGAGCGTTTCAAATTATACAATCTTAAGAATTTTTTATACAAAACTTATTCAAAATCTTATTCTAAGTGCTTTTATTCTCTTAATAAATCGCTATAGAATGCATACTTTGCAAGATATTCGAAAAAAAGTGCTACTCGCTAATAGTAAAAGTGCTACTTCCGGTCCGAATTTTGAAATTTCATATATACAAAAAATATTGTAAATATAACTCTAAATACTTTTGTACTCTTAATAAATATATATAGAATGCATAATTTACGACATATTTGCCAAAAATCGCTATTCGGTAAGAGTAAAACTGTTACTTCCGGTCCGAATTTTGAAATATTTTTTATACAAAAGATATTGAAAAATATGTTTTAAATACTTTTATACACGTAACGTACCTGTCTAAAAAGCTTGACTTGCGAAATATTCGCAAAAAACCGATTTTCGATAAGAGTAAAAGACCTACTTCCGGTAGGAATTTAGAAAAACTTTTTAAATAAAATTATTCTCAATTTTAATTTTAAGTACATATGAATTCTTTATAAATTTGTATAAACTTAGTATTTGACGAAATATTGGCAAAATTCGATTTTATCACTGAAGTAAACTGCTACTTCCGGTCTACCGATGTTACTGAAAAACTAATCAGATCTCAAGAGGGAGATTATACACGTAAATACAAAATTTGGAATTGATATCTCCAGCGGTTTGCCTGCTATCGTGGTCACACACACACACCCACAGAGACAGACAGACAGACAGACAGACACACAGAAATTTTTTAAAAACCACTTTTTCGGTATCAGGGGACTTCAAAACGTGGACATCTGCAAAAATCTCGAGGTCGAAAATTTTCATCATCACAATACTTCCTTATACTACGTATAAGAAAGTAAAAATTGTCTTTTGGCAATTTTTCCAAATTCGTTTTAAGGCGTATAATTCGCACACTCTGGATTAATAATTGTAACAATTTTATACAAATAGTATTTAATTAGACCATCTATTTCAGAGAATTTACTTAAAATTAAATAATAAATTCATCTTTATATGGAAAAAGTGATATTGATTTTCTGCCTGCAAACGTCAAATTTAACATAAGAATTACAATAAGTCAAAAAGGGTTACACTTAGATATATGACATTATACATGAAATATATTTAGAATTTCACGTAGAATCTAAAAACCGGACGATATACAGGCTATTCTATTTAAAATTAGGAAGTTGGTGCCTACTTCCGACATAGCCCGACGTGCTGCCATCTTGAAAATATTTTAGGCGAATGGCCCCCATCGACTTTAGTATAGTATCAAAATTTCAGATCACTCCTAGCTATAGTTTTTCCACAATCGATCGATCCAGTTCCCGTTGAACCACCCTGTATATATTTAATGAAATTTTCTGTTAAATATGACAGTAATATGTAAATTATTGACATCAGGTATGATTGTAAAATGTGAACTACTTTTAAATTTATTATGGAAATATAAAGAAACTATGTATACAAATTAGCTGCAGAAATTAGTATAATTCACTGAACCGTAATAAGTAATTTTTACTATCACTATACGCAATAAAAATAATAAATGGTTCTTTGACTTCATTCATGAAAATCCATCCCACATTCCTTTTTCTAAGCAAGTAGCCGTTCCATTCTACGTGAATGATATGATGCATTGTTCATGACTAATACAACAGTATTTGGCAATTTAACTGTTTTTATACATTCGAAGGGGTTCGTTTAAAAAAAATAACTGCACATTATTAACAGTATAGTATTTTTGACATATTAATCAAATTCTAGTAGTTCCAAATGGTTATCCTTAATTTATTTAGGAGCTTTTAGTTTGCCAGTTAAAATTCTTCAATAATGCGATATACAGCTGACTTTGCCACTCTTATAAAACTACATATTTATATTGTATTGTAATTGGAATAATACCTATACCTTACTTAGTGCCTTGAAAATATTCATTGTAATTACTGTTTTTCTCATTTTTGGAGATAGTAGCGTTAACATTTTGTACATATTTAAGACTGTTTTTGTTATATACGTATTTGCTTTACATATTTCCAAATTTAATAGTCAACATGTGTTAAAGTTTAGTGAATAAATTTAGAACATCTAATTCGTAGTTAAAAAATGTAATTTTTTAATTCAATTGATTTAATTTTTTTATTCATGACGTGTAATTGTTAACGATGTAGTATAATTTGATATGTTACTTGTGCTATTTCCAACGTTTGGATTCTGCACAACCAATGTTTCAGGGTAGCTCTATAAAGGGCTGTTTTCTTGATAAAACTACACTAAATTTGTGTTTTTAAAGTGAAGTTTGCGTAAAACACGTGATACTTCTAAATGTCAATGTGACTGGTTATGTCATACTTGACCTGAATTTGACCTGTGTGATGTAGTATCTTATTAGATAATGTGTTTTTTCTCTCACGAATAATTGGCATCCATGATTGGTGCGCTTATAGAATTAATAATAATAATAATAATAATAATAATAATAATAATAATAATTCATTTTATTTCTTAATACTTCAGACATTATAGCACAGTACAGCAAAATAAAAGAAATACGTCACATACAATACAATACAAAGTTATTTAAAATAATTTATAAAATCTTGAACACTGTAACAACAAATTTGAAAGACAGAGTCCCTCAATTTTATCTTAAAAACTCGTAAGGTGGGACACTCTCTTATTTCGTTTGGCAAAACATTAAATAGTTTACAGCCCACAAAAGCCAGGGTCTTCCGAAAGGAAGTCGTTCTATGTACAGGAGGCAAAACACGATCATAGTGGCGGGTCTCTTAGCTATGCGGTAAACTAAAATCAAAGCTGCTGCAATTTCTGTATACATAACACAGAACCTCAAAAATGTATACATCATAAAATGTAAAAATTCTATTGACCCTGAACACATTCCTACACGAGTCGCTCTGTCGGAGACCAAAAATAGTCCTGACAGTCCTTTTTTGTAAAATAAAAATGCGAGAAACGGCACTACTCTGTAACGAAGTCCTTTCGTTTATTGAATAAATTATCATGATTTTAAATTCATAATTAATTTGTCATGTAAATATCAAATTATGTATGACTGATATTTTATTCAATCATTTGTAATAATGTTTTCCTATTGTAAATACCGCCGTAATTATTGTATTTGATTTGTTTGTATACATTTGTTATCGATTTATAGTAGGGGAAAAATATCTGTGTACGTCACGATCGTATTCGCGCTCTTCTACATCACGTTCGAGTGCAAAATCCAATGCTTTCGTGCTAGTTTTTGTCGTTCACGGATGGTATATAAGTCGACCGTTTTCCAGTGAAGAGGCAGAGTCCCTCCGAACCTTATCCTAGCCGCAGGTCTATTATCGTGTGGCATTTCCTCTTAGCAATGTCAGGCCAATTGTCGTGACCGCGCTAAGATACCGTATTCTCCTGGATTGCAGGCCTATTGCCGTGCTCCAGGTGAAAAGTCCGCTTATTAAGTCCCATCAGGTCAATTATCGTGACACGGACTTAATGAGATCATTTGCCTAAGCCACTTGGTTTCTAGCAGGCTAATTGCCGTGTAGGAAATCAAGAATTCCGCCTCCCGAAGGAACCTCTCGACAGGTCTACTTATCGTGTAGAGAGGGTCCATTTCCGCCCGACAAATCACCGTTCTTTCAGAGAATTTAACTATTATTTTCTTTTCGTATTATTACATGTCCGAGTAATACTTCACCGCCGCGAATATTAACGTATTTTAGCAACCAGATACAGGCCGCGTATCAACGTAATTTGACTGCATTCATAGCGCGAACGAATCGAGCACTTGTAAATGCCGCTGTAAATATAACCGAATGTTATTTGTTAAAGTTTAGATACAATTTTAAATAAATACTGCAATGTACAGAGTATACCTTTTGTTCGTGAAATTCAATATTTAAATTGTTATTTCTTTGTCATAGGTTATGTATGTATAAATAGGTTAAGCATCCGCAATATGAGAATGGTAATTCCGTCTTGTTAGTATTTGACATTAGTAAATGTTATGTTTAATAAAATGTGTAATGTATGTATATGTGTATATAGAATTTGTGTAAATACTTAGAGTTGTTTTGGAAGAATGAACAGTGATTTAAAATTCATTTGTTGATTATCTGATTAATGTTTCGATGTGTTCACAATCCCGACCGCAATGAATTATCTCTGATATTTGGATTAAATCTACGGGTGTAGAAAGATATTCATAATAAAGCAAACATAGTACTCACCTCATAATCTCTGACTGTAACAAAACCGGTAAAATTTGTATTTGTTACACCAACAGCGCGATTACCATAATACTTTCATATTTAATATTTTGACAGCAAATTATTATCGGCCGCAGCAGGCCTAGTTACCGACATTTTACACGATCATCGAAAGCTGATGGGTGACTGGGTATAGGCAACCCAAAGTACGCTGCCAAACCAACATACGTCTATTTGGAGTAGTAACAAATACATATAGAAATTTTGTAAACTGACGGTGCCCCGCAACTTTAATAAAAATATTAAATGTTAATATTTAACGTAGAATAAGCAACCGGAAAGTTTATAACTCATGCCCCAATACACTATCTCGTAACGCATCCTGAAATATAAATCAGAATAGTAAAAACTTTTTAGTGTGGACAAATTGCAAGACTTGCCCAACTGAAACAGAGCGTAGCACGATTTGACGAGTTTAGAACATAACTAGTCTATGTGTTCCGACCACTTTAAACCCTAATCGACAATAACAACGAGCAACCTACAACTGCTAACCAAATCAATTTCTGAGTCAGCCATAACAAACCTTGAGATGTTAAATTTTTTTTTGTTATAGAAAAGCTTACACTGAGTTTTTTCGATATTCACGACGATCCTATTAAACTTAACCCACTTATTTACTCTAGACATGACCACACCAGCGGCACTAAAAACATCGTCAACATCGTTCGATGAAACAACGAAACTTATGTCATCGGCAATACCAGTTAGACAGTTAGGAAAGTCATTGATAAAAATTAAAAATAACGTTGGCCCGAGGACAGAGCCCTGTGGAACATCCATACGTACATCAGTGCTACCAGCGAAATTCCCGTCGATACTCACTCTCTGTCTCCTTTCCGACAAATATGACTCGAACCACTTCAAACAGACACAATTTACACCATATCTACTAAGCGTTTGCAGTAATATTAAATGGTCAACTGAATCAAACGCTTTAGACAAGTCTATTAGCATACTTAGACATGGAAGATTGTGGTCGATCGAAGTATAAATATTGCTTAAGAAATTAAACATAGCATCTGTTGATTTACCTGGGAAAAAACCATGCTGATTTTTGGACATAAGTTCATTAGTCGTTTATTTACAACAAATTCATACCCCTTGGAGAAAACGGATAGTATACTTATGGGACGATATTTATTAATATTTATTTAATACCCTTCTTGAACATCGGGTATACCGTAACATGTTTTAATTTTGACGGAAATATACCATTCTCAAAAGAAATATTTATTAGGTATGCCAGTACACAGGAACTGACTTCTTTAAAAGAAGCGATGGTACGGAGTCATCACCAGAAGCCGGACTAGAACTTAGCTTATAAATCGCCTCAATAATATCTCCCCTCAGGAAACATATAAAATGATTGCGAACCTGCTGCCACAAAACTATCAATCTCATCGAAAGAGGCACCAATATCTTTATAATTGAAAGATATTAATTTTCCAGATGACGACACAAAATTTTAATTAAACAATTCACATAAAGGTGATCTGCCAATAGGTAAATCAGGAAAAGTCAACTGTTTCTCATGGTTACCTCTTTTATTGTTAATAATACGCCGCGCAGCCTTGGTTTTATTATCAGATGCCATAAAAAACTTATTGTTAAGATCACGTTCTCTAACCCGTAACACATCATTATACTTCTTTTCACAATCCAAAAAAAGCCTCCCTTAAACATGAAAAATTTTTGGCGAGATCTTTTAAACATAACATTTCATTCTTGAGATCCACGATATCTGGCGTAATCCAATGACAGATATGTTTGTCAGAAGTAATAGAAGTAGTAGAAGATTATTATTATGCCGCTTCTTTTATCTTGCTTCTGATGACATGTCCCTTTTTCGTCAGAATTGTAGCGTCATTTCATTTGATTTGATGATCTGCTTCCCAGCGTGTTGCACCAAGCAAGATTTTTCAGTTTCTTCTATGCGAGCCAATTTCCGGTGTTCCTTGATTCTTACTTCCAAGGGCCTCCTGGTTTCTCCCATGTATAGACGTCCACAGTCACACGGTACTTTATATACACAGTTTCTTATTTGGTTCATCTTGCATGGCTTTGTTCTTGTTGAGATCGATCTAACACTATTGTTTGTCCTTATAGTAGTTCTTATGTTATATTTGCTGCCTATTCTCAATATTTTCTCAGATGTGCCCTTTATATACGGAACGGCCGTAGTATGTACATCCAGGAAGATATAATGACTAGCTTTGATATTACCATCGTACAACAGAACCTACACTAGCGATAGTCAAGAACGTGCTGTCAACGGAGGACATGTTACAAGAACGAACCACTCTAGGTGCAGAGGCCATCATAGAATTGATATTAACCTACGTGCATACTACATACTTCCAGGTTGGGGAAAAATTCTACCAATAGGTATTTGGAATGGGTTTACAGTTATCTCATGTTCTCAGTAATATATAATAGAAGAATTAGCGCAAAAAGCAATCAACACCTATCCAAAAATTTGGTTAAAATATGTCGATGATACATTTGTTATATGGTCACACGGAGAGCACACATTGGAAGGTTTCTTACATCACCTTAATACCGACAGCATTAAATTTACCATGGAAACGCAAACAGGATACAAGATACCTTTCCTCGATGTACCATTACGGATATTTGATAATGGTGCACTAAAAACCCCGTTCAGAAAGCCCACGAATAGAGGACAATACTAACAATTTGATTCCAACCACTGTCATAATGTCAAAGTTGGAGTGGCCAGGTGCTTATATGACAGAGCCAAGGTAATATGAAGAACGGGATAGGAAGGAAGAAGAGATGAATATAACTAATATCTTAAAATTGAACGGATATCCTGACCACATGTCGGCTGAGGCAAGAAAAGCAGGGTAAGACCTACAATTTCGTCTATAAGAGGGCTTTCAGAGAAAATTAGGAGAATAGGCAACAAATATAATATAAGAACTGTAATTAAGACAAAAAATACTGTTAGATCGATCCTAACAAGAATCAAATATTAAAAACTGTATATAAAGTTCCGTGTGACTGTGGACGTCCATACCTAGGGGAAGTCAGGAAACCCTGGGAAGTAAGAATCAAATAACACAAGAAATTGGTTCGCATAGGAAAAACTAAAAAAATCCGCTTGACACAACACTATACATGGGCGAGATAGGGGAAGTGGATCCGATTTCACTCAGACTAGACCGACTCGTGTTTTTTCGGCTCTCGGGTATCGTATAACCTACCGGTTTCCCCGAGAGCCGACGAAACACGAGTCGGTCTAGTCTGAGTGAAATCGGATCCACTTCCCCTATCTCGCCAATGTATACACAACATGCTCGGAAAGCTGGCCATCGAATCCAATAGAATGACGCTACAATTCTGACGAAAGAAGAATATGGCATCAGAAGGAAAATAAAAGAAGCGGCATATATGGCTATAGTAAGTAACTAATCCTATAAGTACACTAAGTCCAGAAACTAAAGGGTTCTGGATGCCAATTACATTTGAGAGCAGCATAAACATGTTATCTAATACTTCACTGCAGGTCAGATTCAGGTCAAGTATGACATAGCCAGTCACATTGATATTTATATCTTACACAAATTTCACGAAAAATGTTCAAAATCTCATTCTAAGTACTTCTATACTCTCTCAAAAAATCTTTATAGAATGCATACTTTATGAGAAATCTCCGAATATTGAAACTTTTTAAAAAAATCAACTCCTAAAAAAGATGACTATGTTCTTAAGCAAAGGGTTTGGTATTGCTATCCTTAGCAGTTCGTCCGTTATTGCGGTCAGAGAGAGAGAGAGGGTGACTATTTTCAAAATCCAGTTCTTTGGCATCAGCGTACTTTAAACGTGGGCATCTGCGCACTTCAAAACGTAGGCATCTGCAAAAACCATTTCAAAATTCTTCCTTATAACGTATAAGAAAGTAAAACGTTTTTCTTCTTTCACATGGACACAGTGTAGACATTAATCATGGTTCCATTTAAAATTTATTTTGTTTCACCACATCATAACTTTTTAGAAAAATTCAGTGTGAGTGAACTCTTAACAAAGAAAAGTTGCATAACGATAAGATGTTTTATTTAAGTATTTTTTTTTGTTACGCCTTGGAATGTCGCATTTTTAAGACCTTGACAACTGCTCTTCAAACATGTTTTTATAGCTTTTTATCTTTTAGTGGCAATTACTGTCAGAAAAGGTTAACCGAATATCTTTACAATTGCATATTCACAAGGAGTTATGCAAATTTATTCATCGTCTATATCGCTCGTTTTAATTTTACAGACTTATTGCATCTGCAGACGCACATCTTATCGCAAGTTGACGTATTGCTATGGTTTTTTTATATCATGGATTAGTAAAATTAAATAAATTGATTTACTTCAAATTTATTTTTCTGTGGGGCAAATGTTTTGGTACACACTGTATTTTGGTTTCTGTTTAAGAATTTGGGAGGTATAGTAGTCTTTTGGTAATCTGTGTATATTAATATTTATTTTGTTGTTATTTGAATTTAAAAGAAAAGATGCCTGAAGATTATTTACGCTCTTCAACTTGATATTAATATAGTACCCATACATGTGCTAAGTTTTAGACGTGGTAGGGATGTGTGACTTTCACTTGTCCTGCCATGTGATATATGAAGACATTAAATTTTGGTCTCCCGTCAAGTACAGTTGTATTAAAGATATGATGTTTGAATAAAATTTGTTATAATTTCATTTTTAAGGAGCCAAGATTTAATCAAGTTTGTGAATTAGTTTTATTGCTGATGTACAAGTTAAGTATTTACTTTTAAGTAAGAGAATGCATTCTTTATGATAATAAGAGAAAATTTTAATATTGTAAAAAGTAGACTCGTAGCCTTCATTTTGTTTTCTGCACGTGTTTGAAAATATTTTATATTTATTGAGAAGCTATTAAAGTAGATAATTTTCTTTACTGTATCAGTTTGCTATAATTTGATGTATTTTAATGATAGGTATTTAATTTATTTATTTTAAGTAATTATTATTTTGTATAAACTTTGTAATTTATTTTCAGTATTTAATTAGGTACATTTTGTCGCGTTTGTCAGTACAAGTTTTTTTTATCCTATCTGGTCAATTAGTGGGTAGGATTTTTTCTTGAGAATTTGTTAATGAAAGTTTTTTTTTTTTGTTTTTTTATAAATAAATTATATTTGATCTGTTTTTCACTTTTATTAAAGATTTTAGAAAAGATAATTAAATATTTATTTCATTTTTTTGTCTTCAAGTAATTTGTTGTTTTTTTATACTGTTTCCTAAGATCACGATTCCTGACGTGAACATTGTACAGTCTCGCCGAGGGAACCTGAGAGAGAGAGAATTTTGTTTTATGAGCTAGATCGTGGCAACCCTATAACAATTGTACTAATATCATAGCACAATTAAATTGGCGCCCAACGTGGGGCGGAAAAGCAATTATTTTGGCGGCAACCAAAGTGTGGCAGAAAAGCAATTATTTTGGCTGAAACAACGTGGTTTGAAAATGGAAGGAAGCAGAAATTTACAAGGCGCTCAACAAAATTTGGATGTGTTAAACAAAATGGAGGGAGGAAAGAAAATGGAATGGAGACAACCAGCAGGGTATGAGAGTGATGAGTCGCAGGAGCAGAGCCAGGGTATGGAGTCTATCTTAAAAAAAATAAAGAAAATAGAAGAAAATAAACAAGATATTGAAGAATTAAAAATTAAAGTTGATGTAATTAAAGAAGAAATGTTAGAAAGAATGAATATTATTGAAGATAAATGCATAAAAGTGCTACAGAGAAATGTATTAAATGAAAAAGAAATGGAAAAAGTGGAAGAGAAGATAACTGCAATAAAAAATGAACAAATTCGTGGAAATGGTGAAATAATAAAATATATTCCGATGCCAGTAGCAGATGATGCTTTGCCTAAGTTTTATGGATCAACATCAATAAATCCGATGGGTTTTCTGAAGAATTTGAAGGCGTGTTTGGAGAATGTTCCAGGAGATGGTAGAAAGCTGCAGATGGTGAGAAATTGTTTGAAGGACGATGCTCTTACCTGGTGGGACATGATTTCTGATGAGGTGATGACGTTCGAGGATTTTGAAAAGAGATTCACACAGCAGTATTGGGGACAGATGGCACAAATGAGGGTGAGAAAAGATTTATTATTTGGTAATTTTAAGAAAGGAGGTTCAGATAATCGTGAGACATATATAATAAAAAAATATTCAATTTTAAAATATTTAACTCCTGCTATGCTAGAAATTGATTTGGTTACACAATTAGCATGTCATTTTGATTTTGAAGTAAGTCAGGCAGTGGCCATACAAAATATAAAGACCATTAGTCAATTTATAGAATTATTGAGGAGATTAGATGATGCTGAGTATGGAAATAGATTTCAAAGTTGTAATATGTTAAAATATGATTGAAGAGGTTAAAGAAATAGAGTCCAATAATATGTGTATCGAGGTGCCTGAAGATGTAGATTTACTTGAAATTAATGTTGAAGAAAAATATAAAGAAAATGTCAAAGATATGATAAAGAAGAATATTTCCTTAGTAGATAAATTTCCCTGTATTGCTAAAAATTATGTACACTCATTAGAAGTAGATGAGTCGAGACCATTTAGAATTAAAAATTATCCAATTCCCAAAATTATGCAAGAGAAGGTGAGAGAAGAAGTAAGAAAGATGTTGCGAGATGGTGTTATTGAGAGAGGTGTCACGAGGTATGTCAATCCGCTGGTGGTGGTTCAAAAGAAGTGTGGAGATGTTCGCTTATCTTTGGATGTGAGAAGGTTGAATGAGCGTACCAAGATGCAATTTGAGACTCCTGTAACTGTGGAAACGTTATTATCTAAGTGCAACGACGCTAGGATTTATACTAAGTTGGATCTAAAAAGTTCTTTTTGGTTGGTGCCTTTAGAAAGAAAGAGTAGAAAATATTGTGGTTTTATGGTAGATCGAGCTGTATACCAATTTAAAGTGGTACCATATGGACTAAGTAGCTCGTCTGCTGCTTTAATTAGAGCAATGCAACAAATTTTAGAACCTTATGAATCGTTTGTATCCCATTATATAGATGATATTTTAATATTTAGCAAGACAATTGAAGAACACATGGAACATTTAAGGAAGGTTATAGAGGTATTAGCAAATAATGGTTTAAAAATTAATATTAAGAAATGTGAGTTTTTTAAAAAGGAAATTAAATTCCTTGGATATAATTTAAGTTTAAAATATGTCAGTGTGGATGATTCTAGGCTGGAGGTTATAAAAAATTATCCTAGACCTAAGAATGTGAAAATGTTGAGAGGTTTTCTTGGTATTGTGGGTTATTATAAAAGATTTGTTCCGTATTTGGCAAAATTATGTGCACCATTGTATGAATTATTAAGAAAGAATGAAAAATTTATTTGGTCTAAAGAAAGAATAGATGCTTTTGAAAAGGTTAAGAATGAATTTTATAATAGTTTGTTATTAGTACTGCCTGATTTTTCTAAAGAATTTTTATTAAGAGTTGATGCTAGTGATTCTGCTATAAGTGGAGTTTTAATTCAGTTAGATGATGAGGGAAATGAAGAGCCTATTTGTTTCATTTCAAGGCTATTAAAAAAATATGAATTAAGATATACAGTGGGAGAAAAAGAGTTACTTGCTGTTGTGCATGCTGTGAATAAATTACGTTTTTATTTGTTGGCTAAAAAAAATTTATTGTAGAATCAGATCATGCGGCGTTGACGTCACTTTTGTCAACTAGATTTTCAAATAATCGAATATATAGATGGTCATTGTTGTTATCAGAATATTCATTTCAAATTAGACATATCAGAGGTGTTCTAAATGTTACCGCTGATGCTTTAACAAGAATGTACAATATAAAAAGTAACTTCAATCATGTCGAGTTAAATGCTTATAATAGATATGCAGCTGAGGGAATGTTTGACTATGTTGAGATCCATCAGGTCCAGCAGGATGAATGTTTTGATCATATTAAAGAGGAATTGCGAAATGTGGGGAATTATAAAGATTATATTTTTCATGATGGGCTTATTAAAAAACAGATTCGTGATCAGTATAATGTGGTTGTAAATGAAATGTATGCTCGTCAAGCAATGTCTATTATTCATAATGAACTGGGACATATTGGGACTAGGAAAGTTTGGTTAACTTTTAGAGAAGTTTTTATGCTGTTAAGGATAGAAGTATTGCGAAAAGGGTGGTAAGGAATTGTAATGAATGTTATTTTGGAAAGCATAAAAATCGCACATTGCAACATGATATAAAAAGTATAATAGTGAATAATAAATTGGATTTAGTAGCGATTGATTTCTTAGGAAATTTAATACCAGGAGATTATGGGTATAGAAATATATTTGTTATGGTGGATATTTTTACTAAATTTGTTAGGCTGTTTCCCACTACAAAATACAATTCTGAGATTGCACTTTTATGTATTAATAACTTCGTACCAAATCAAGGAAAAATGAGACGCATTTTAGCAGATAATGCTAGTTATTTTACTAATGATAGATTTATAAATGCTCTGAATGAACAAAATATTAATGTATGTTTTTCTTCGATACGCCATCCATGTGCCAATCCATGTGAGCGGTATATTCAAGAGGTAATCAAATTTTTGAGGATGAAAACCGATGAACACCATGTAGGCTGGGTCCAGTATGTCCAACAGATAGAAGATTCCATGAACAATTCGCCCAATACCCTTACTGAAGAGTGTCCAGCGACTTTGATGAATGGAATGACTCCTAGTCGGCCCTGGGATTTGCATGGAGAAGTTGTTCATAATCTAGAAGAGAGAAATAATTTTGTTCGAGGAAGACTACAAAGGCAAGGGAAGATGTATGTGCGCCGAGAAAATGAAAAAATCAAAGAAAGAACTAGGTTTAATATTGGTGATACAGTTATTGTTAGAAGATACAGGGTTGCCAGAAGAAATCAACAGAAGTGTGCTAAATTGGATCTTCCGTATTGTGGTCCGTATATTGTAACAAGAATATTTAATAATGTCACATATGAGCTCTATTCAATGGATGGACGCATTAAGAAGGGACGATATCACATTAGTATGCTTCATCCATATTTGAACAATCCTTAAGAAGATTGTGAGGTACTATAAAATTATATTCTGTGTGCGGAGAAGGGTTTTAATTTTTACATTATATTGTATTTGGAGAAAACATTAGAGATAGTAAGATGTTGTGTGCGGAAAATAAAAATTTCTGAAATCTTTGCTTTGCACAGATTTAATAAATTGTTATTTTGGAGATATGCTATGGTTTTTTTATATCATGGATTAGTAAAATTAAATAAATTGATTTACTTCAAATTTATTTTTCTGTGGGGCAAATGTTTTGGTACACACTGTATTTTGGTTTCTGTTTAAGAATTTGGGAGGTATAGTAGTCTTTTGGTAATCTGTGTATATTAATATTTATTTTGTTGTTATTTGAATTTAAAAGAAAAGATGCCTGAAGATTATTTACGCTCTTCAACTTGATATTAATATAGTACCTATACATGTGCTAAGTTTTAGACGTGGTAGGGATGTGTGACTTTCACTTGTCCTGCCGTGTGATATATGAAGACATTAAATTTTGGTCTCCCGTCAAGTACAGTTGTATTAAAGATATGATGTTTGAATAAAATTTGTTATAATTTCATTTTTAAGGAGCCAAGATTTAATCAAGTTTGTGAATTAGTTTTATTGCTGATGTACAAGTTAAGTATTTACTTTTAAGTAAGAGAATGCATTCTTTATGATAATAAGAGAAAATTTTAATATTGTAAAAAGTAGACTCGTAGCCTTCATTTTGTTTTCTGCACGTGTTTGAAAATATTTTATATTTATTGAGAAGCTATTAAAGTAGATAATTTTCTTTACTGTATCAGTTTGCTATAATTTGATGTATTTTAATGATAGGTATTTAATTTATTTATTTTAAGTAATTATTATTTTGTATAAACTTTGTAATTTATTTTCAGTATTTAATTAGGTACATCTTGTCGCGTTTGTCAGTACAAGTTTTTTTTATCCTATCTGGTCAATTAGTGGGTAGGATTTTTTCTTGAGAATTTGTTAATGAAAGTTTTTTTTTTTTTTTTGTTTTTTTATAAATAAATTATATTTGATCTGTTTTTCACTTTTGTTAAAGATTTTAGAAAAGATAATTAAATATTTATTTCATTTTTTTGTCTTCAAGTAATTTGTTGTTTTTTTATACTGTTTCCTAAGATCACGATTCCTGACGTGAACATTGTACAGTCTCGCCGAGGGAACCTGAGAGAGAGAGAATTTTGTTTTATGAGCTAGATCGTGGCAACCCTATAACAATTGTACTAATATCATAGCAGTATGTATAAAATCAATATTGTTTTTGACGTTATTGCGATCAATTACTTGCAATAAGTTTTGTAATTTTTTTATCGGTGATAGACGGGGTCAGAACGGGCCTGAACTACTGTAATAATTCTCCTTATGCAAAATATTTTTGATAACAGAAGGGCTCAATTCCTGCAAAATGTTTTGGGTGGTCCTACTAAAATGGACCAGTGATATATCTATCACCTGCTATAATTTTCGAAAAATCTCTTCCTCATCTGACAACGCTACAAAGTTTTCTTTGCAAATGTGTTGATGATACAGATTTAATCTGGAGCAATAAATTTCGGTATCTTACATGTTCAAACTTTATTTTTACCTAAATCGTGGAACATTTTTAATACTGTGGCTTGCGGTATATATCCCCACTTTATTGACAATTATAAATCCCGCTAGGGGAGACTGGGGAGAGTTGATACGTGATTAGTGTTGATACATATTTGGGTTACAAACCATGCAATATTGGTTGCTAGAGTTCTGTGAAAATTATACTTCAATTAAAGATTTTGGAACGTAATGTGTGTTTCTAGATTTCTTACTCTAAGTATAAGATTATAAAGATTTCAAAACAAAAAAATCATTAAATTCAGCAGGACAATGTTAATTTGCCATTAACTGTGAACGTGTTCTTGGTCCTAAACCTAAAGACTTGCGTTTGTGTTTTTATAAATTTGTCGCCTCGGGAGGTTTGATACAGTTTACTGTACCCGGGCTTGGGACCGGCAACAGCGTCTATTGGGCTACTCAATCCACCCAGCGACCACTGCAGGCGAAGTTGATTATTATATCTACAGCAGTTATAGTTGAGTCGCTCTCGCAACCGACATGCGCCACTAAATTAAAATGGCGTCAAATTTGAGATGTTGCATAATTTTACCTGTCAAGTAATATAACCTACAAAAGCTATTTCAGGACTATCATAAATAATAATATTCACACACCTCTTGAATTTGTCATAATTATCTTTTGACGTTTGTTATAATTGTCATCTAAACATTTTAAATTTGTCAACAATGCTTGCCTACTAAACAGTATAGCCAAATGTTATATAAAATATAGGTTTAGACAAAATAATATTTAACAGCTTTATTTATAATATTTAATTTGAAACGGGCTTTCATGTAATACGTAGTATTTTACTACGGGAAGGTATATATAGGTACTGAAATATTAATTAATTAGTATACTTTTATTGTTTTGAAAATTTTCCGGCCGATCAAAATTTGTAGTGGTATTGAATCGTCCTTTTTAGTTCGTACTATGTCCGTGTTGGTGGCCAAAGCGACTCGACTATAGCACTTCCTGGCCGTAAACTACTAATGTTAAAGGACGCAATATTGCAAATCTTTTGAATGGGGTAATGGACAGCGACACGGCAATGTCCAAACATTTACTGGCATTACGAGACTCGAAAGGGCTAATGCAGAATACATATCACATAACGTAACTTCGTGCTTGAAATCGTCATGTGGTGGAAAGCATGATAAAATGAAAGAAAAATTGTGCACTTGCATATAAGAAAGTGGCTAATCGGCTCTTACAACAAAAATTTAGTAGTATGACATATATTTACATGTTTTGCACATGCTTTTCATGGAGTATCAGACAAATGCTACACGAATGCAAATAAATTAATATCTTCTGTCAAGAAAGTTGAATAGACGTAAGGATTTATGTCGTAAAAAACTGCTACATCCGCCACTACCACCAAAACCTGTTGTCACGCGCTGGAGCACATGGATATAATAATACAGCTTCCACATCTTAATGATCTTGTTTCTATTTTCAAGTTCAAGAGACAATTATGGTTCCAACTATTCAGGTATATTTGGACTGCAGCCATCCGACAGAAAATGTCGGACATTCTGAATGCTTATAATATGAAACAGGTATTTCATGACCATTCTAGACAAACAGATACCACTAGTTCCTTAATAGACAACATATTTACAAACGTTGATCTCTCTAAGATTGAGGAATATACAGTCAATATGCATCTTTCCGATCACTTCTCACAGATTCTGAGATACACATATCCAAAACATGATAGAGCTGCGAAAACCACAAATACTATTAGACCTATGGATTCGAATAGTATACAACACTTTAAAGAACTCTTAGACGTGGAACTGCACTTACCTAACAACATCCTGAATTCCAACGAATTATTTAATTACTTCCATAATATTTTTATGGCCGCATTTGATGCTTGTTTTCCAAAAAAAGAGTTACGACGACAGCTACGAGAAACAACTACGTCAATCCAGAAATTAACAGTTTAAGGAACACATTGGATGCATGAGCTGTAATGGCAAAGGTTTCAAAAAATCCAGATTATTATAGAGAATATCGACAACTCAAAAAAAAATTACTTGTGCAGGATAAATGAAATCAAACTAAAATCAAACTCAGAGTACATAATGAGATCAAGCAACAAGACCAAAGCAATATGGGACGTAATAAAGAGAGAACTCAAACCTGAAGATAAAAAGAAAAAAATAGTAATACCTCTTTTTCGGCTACTAGCTTGAATACATATTTTTGTGAGGTTGGCGAAACCATTGCGATGGGCATACAATCCAGACACTCATCAACAGAGTTTCTTCATAATCACAAACTGTGTAATGCATACTCCTTCTACTTTATACCCATTAAGTCCCTAGAAATAGAACAAACGATTCAAAAAATTAAAAGTAAACATACTAAAGATGTGTATGATATTTCGACATGTCTTCTAAAAGAGGTGTACATGCAGATATTCGCACTATTGGCGAGCATTTTTAACAAATGTATAGAACAAGGTGTGTTTCCTAGCCTATTGAAAGTCTCTAGAGTTGTACCTATACATAAAAAGGATGACGTTAATGACTGTCAAAATTATAGACCAATTAGTATTCTGCCGGCGGTGTCAAAGGTTTTTGAGCACGTTATTGCGTCTAGAATTATAGGGTATATGGAGAGTCAACAATATTTAGTGTCCGCACAACACGGTTACAGAAAAGGGCGTTCGACTAGTAGTGGTATACTACACATAGTGGAGAGGCTGTACAGGGTCTTCGACGCTGGTCTGTGTGCAGGAATAAATTTATTAGATTTAAGCAAGGCCTTCGACTCTGTTAGTCATGAGATCTTGCTGCATAAGTTAGAATATTATGGAATAAGGGGTGAATCCCTAAACCTAATACGATCTTACCTAACGGGCAGATATCAACTGACGGAATGGAATAACACGCAGTCTGGGCCTAGGATAATAAAGTATGGAGTTCCACAGGGATCGATCCTCGGTCCTCTGCTGTTCATAATATATACGAATGATCTTCCTTCTAACATAGGCGGTGTGGAGGTATCTATGTACTCTGATGATATCTCTCTTTTGATGCAGGACATAGATCCAGCAGCACTGCATCAGAAGTCGATAGGGGCAATTGCGGACTTTGAGAATTGGTTTGCAGCTAATAAACTGAAAATCAATAGTAATAAAACGCAAAATCTTCTATTCTGTACAACTAGCTCAGAACGATCGTCGGGAGTAAAAATTCTGGGCATCACCCCTGGACAAAAGTCTGAAATGGACTCTCCACATAGAAGACCTAGCGAAGAAATTGTCGTCTGCTCTATTTGCAATAAAAAGACTCACACTTATTGCAACTCGTGAGGCGGCGAAAGCAGCATATTTTGCAGGCTTTCAGTCCGTGATGTCCTATGGTGTCCTCTTCTAGGGAATGGCTGCAGAAGCGGACAGGATATTTGTTCTACAGAAGAGGGCGATTAGGTTTTTGTGCGGCCTGACATGTAGGGAGAGCTGTAAATCACACTTCAAAAAAGAGAAGATACTCACTCTACCATCAGTATTTATCCTCTCTGTAGTTACTCACGTCCAGCAGGATAAAGAAGTATTTCCCTTCAACGGTTATCATCACGGCTATCCTACTCGTCAGCGACAGAAGTTAAGAATGCCTCATCATCGGCTGGCTTGCACTCAGAGGTCGATTGATTACTGGGGGTGCAAATTATATAATAAACTGCCCACAGAATTAAAAGATTTGCCTTTGACAAGTTTCAAAAAATTGTAATGTCATTAGCATAAAAAAATTAAAAATTTTTTAGAAAATAATTAATATACAAGACGAGTATCTGTGGGGAAGTAGATTGTGACCTTATGGATAATGATTTTTCAAAGAGATTTTTTTACCTATGTTCTATTCTTAGTCAAAAAGTAATTATGGTAGTATACGAGTAGGCCTAAATTCTAAAGTTTTCAATTTATTATTGTTTTTCTGACAAATTCAATGTTTCTAAAAAATGATATTTCTCGAAATGAACGTATTAGGTGGCCATACCTTTTGGTAATGTTGTTCACAATAAAAGGCCTAATGCTTTAATTTTTTTCAACTACTAATGGCATGGACAGAAGACTAGATTAAACATACATGACATATTTTTCTCTAAAAGTCAGTTTTTTCATATAAAACCATCGCTTTATTTTTAAATTGCATACTAAATTTTACATGAAAAACATGACTCTTGCTGAGGGTATTGTTATTTATTGATATAATTTTGTCAACTTCATTTATTTTATTTCAATACTGAATTTTTGTACTTGAGGAATGTCAAAGAAATTATTTATTAGCCCAAACAGTTTACCAGTTGCTGTTTACTTGGAAACAGATGCACCAGGACAGATGCCTTAGAAAAGTAATGGACAATTTCATTATTACGTACTGGTAGTATTGCTTATTCAAAACAATGGAAATGTAAATATGTAATAAATCATAGAATTAATTACGATATAATAATTATGATATAACAAAAAATCCTCACGTGAAATAACTCCTTTCCTGGATATTAGCCAACCCAGTGTTGCAAAGACCTTAAAACAAAATGAATGTCATCTGTCATGAACACATTTAAATATTGAGTTCCACACTCATCATTTAGAAGCTGTGTTCTGCCAGTGGGCAATAACTAAAGTTAATGCCCAGGCATTTTTTTAATGTGTGTCATTTACTGATGAATAATAATGGAATACTTAACACAAAAAGTTTAATTATTATTCAAATGAAAACCCTTGTTTCACTACTAAATAGGACATTTGCATAGGAGGAGCATTATGGGGAGACATTCGGACTAGCTTACGAGCAATTTCTATCAAGCAATTTAATTGAATTGAAATACAATTTTATAAACGATTTAAACTCTTTAGCTAGCACACGATTTTTTGACATTTCACCAATACATACAACAATCATATCTCTGAGATCATTTTCAGAAAAAATCATTATAAAATTATGATTGTCAACCGTGAAACAACATTTAAATGTTGTCCATTCAATTGTCAATTTTGGAGTAAATATTATGGCTGAACACATAGACTTGGCAAAATTATATAAAAAATATTACAATAGCTCACTAATGCTATCTTTTAAAGTAATGAAGTCTTATATGATTTTGGTGCGAAATTTAGTAGACAATTCAAAAAAGGAAGCGATATACAAACCGTTGTCTTAAAAAAAAGTTGTTTAGACAAAAATTAAACCTGAATTTAGATCTTTTATTATGAATAATAATATCAAAAATAATGGCCACCTAATACGTCGTTTTCGGGAAATATAATTTTGAATTTTTTATAAAAATGGTAGTAAGTCGAAAACTTTAAATATTAGGTGATTCCAATGAACATAGGAAACAAATTCTTTCGAAATATCTTTTCTGATAAAGTCAGATTTGCCTTCTCTACGGAGATGACTCACCCTGTACATTAAAGAAGATTACATTTTATATTATATTGTTATTGTTATTTGAAGAATTATTTTTTATAATAAACATATACTGCTTTAAAAATATTTTTTTCTATAAATATTCCTTTATTCTTGTGCCAGACGTAACAGTTGGGCAAAATGCTCATTTAATAACAGTGAAGTTGTACTATTGAACTGCCTGTTCCTCTGAGCACTAATCATTGTTGAAGAGCGTTTCAGTTAATTGATAAAGTGTTAAACAACACATAATCTAAGAAAATATTTTTTTTACAATAGAACAAAGTGATTCTTGGAGAGTAAGTGCTATCGCACTATTAAATCACTCAAGTATACATACACGAAAAATTTCGTATATGAATAAATGTATGAATGCACATCTACATCAAGCTGGCATTGCGAATAACAACGTACAGACAGCTATTTCGACCTTACATTGGTTTCATCAGTGCACGAGCGTGTTGTTCACAATGCCTTACAAACTCAGATTAGCTGCATATAGTCAACTTACGCACCAAATGCCATGAAAGATTCCCAGCGGCATCTGTTACATTGTATTGTAATAGGTACGCCACCTATGGCGTGTTCATTGAATGCACGTATATCTACAGTTGCCCGATTAGTAGTTGTACTACGGAGGGTAATATTACCTTGCGATGTCGCGCTTGTGTAACAGATGCCTCTGGGAATCTCTCATGGCATTTTGTGCGAAAGTTGACTATTTGCAGGTAATCTAAGTTTGTAAAGCATTGTGAACAACACGCTCGTGCACTGATGAGACCAATGTAAGGTCGAAACAGCTGTCTGTACGTTGCTATTCGCAATACCAGCTTGATGTAGATATGCATTCATACTGTTACCGTTGCCTCTTTACCTCCTTACAATCATACAACGACGTTGTTCGACATGTTCTCCAGGTCAAATGCGATTGAATTAAAAACGGTTCTCAGGAGATGTTTTTTTTTGATGTAATATGTCAGATGAGTCAGAATTTATAATTTCCAATGACAGATTTATGTCTAATGAGTATTATTATTATTAATTTATCTTGATTAAATTAAGTGACAATTACTTTTGTTATGCTGTTTTAAACTACGTTGGGTGAACTCTTTCGAATTGGTAACAATTTGGCGCGCCAACGTTTGGGCAAGGTTTCCTGGTAAACGGAAATTTTTCGTTGCAGTAGACGAATCCAGAAGAGACAATGTCTCCAAAAAGTCCTAAGTCTCTGCGAAAGAGAGAATCTCGCCGAAACAAAATGATTGAATCCGAGCACTCATCGTCTCCTATGAGGAATAACGTAGAGCTCATGGAACAAGTTGTTGAGCGAGTAGTTCTGCGAACCCTGGAGAATTACTCGCCGGAACCTGTGCCTGTTCCCGCAAAAACAAATAATCTGCCGGCAGTACCATCTAGTTCAAGGACAACATCTGGCTCGGAGGATTTAGGAACAATAGCCGAGGCGCTGAGGCAGATAATAACCGCTCCCAGGTCGACTGGCAATATATATAATAGGCACGACTACGATGAACCGCCGCACCCCTACAGTGGACATCCTGATGATGACGCTGTCACTTTCATAGAAGCATTGGAAGAATACCTCCAGCAGTATACCCTAGAAACACCGGAGGACATCGATCACGCGGTATGCCCATACTTAATAGGGGCAGCCGCTTCATGGCACTACCGCATTCGGGGCACCTTCTGGCATGCGGAAAGTTTTGGTGGACGATTCCGGATGGAGTTCTTCAGCGACAGAGACTATGCAACCTTCATGGAGAAATCGCCCCAAGGGGGCAATATTCAAACCCCGTTTTCTGACACCACCGCTTTAAACGACGCACCAGTCGAATATGTATACATGGTGGAGGAAAACCAGAGGCCACTACAGTTAACAGAAGACTACTTCAGCATGGAGCCCATCCAGCCACCACAACCCTACAGTGGGCACCCTAGCGAAGACCCCCTAGTCTTCGTGGAACTGCTGGAGGACTACCTACAGCAATTTCCATTATTATTATTAATTTATCTTGATTAAATTATGTGACAATTACTTTTGTTTTGTTGTTTTAAACTACGGTGGGTGAACTCTTTCGAATGGGTAACAATACATTTATTCATATATGAAATTTTTCGTGTTTGTACACTTGAGTGATTTAATAGTGCGAGAGCACTTACTCTCCAAGAATTACTTTGTTACATTGTATTGTAGTAGGTACGTCACCTATGGCGTGTTCACTGAATGCACGTATATCTTCAGTTGCCCTATTAGCAGTTGTACTACGGAGGGTAACATTACCTTGCGATGCCGCGCTTGTGTAACAGATGCCGCTGGGAATCTCTCATGGCATTTGGTGCGTAAGTTGACTATATGCAGGGAATCTAACTTTGTAAGGCATTGTGAACAACACGCTCGTGCACTGATGAAACCAATGTAAGGTCGAAATAGCTGTCTATACGTTGTTATTCCCAATGCCAGCTTGGTGTAGATGTGTACTCATACATTTATTCATATACGAAATTTTTCGTGTACGTATACTTGAGTAGTATTTTTTTTTATTATTAACGACAGCGGTTATATTTTATATGTATTACTCGGTTGTAGTAATTATTTTCATCAGTGGTCTAGCAATTTAACAAGAGTTTATACGAATCTTCATGGAGTAGCAGCAGCATGCCGATAGCATTGTTAGAGGTTATCAAATCCCGGTATAATCACCGGTGTACTCTCCGCAGTAAACGTGGACTGGAATTCCGCGCTTTCTCAGAACACAAATATTCCACGATGTGTTCGGCCTATATCAGGAGACAGGTACTGAGAACAGAAGATTTCAAACACTTGATCTCAAATACTAAACACTAGGTATTACACCTCCATACGTCACTTGATTCCTCTTTACTTGCCGTTTGTCAGATTATTTATGTTGGAATATCTCGGTTTCGACGTTAGCCCAGTCTACAAGGAGCTACAAGGTATTATTATTTTGACATTTACAACATAGAACTGAACTTATCATGCAACAAATTTTCGAAATTTCTTAAATCAAAAAATAAAAATAATGAAGATGCCATTTGCACACCCATGCAGAGTAAACACTCAGTTCTATATTCTTAATGCAAAGTCTCTGTCTCATCAAAATTCTTATATAGAATAAGAAATCAAGATACGAGGTCTGAAAATGTCAGCCACTTTCCAGACCGTCTCTCCAAGAAGGCTCAAACCGTACAACATTAGGGATCAACATAATACATCAAAATATTTCTTGTGTTAGTAATATGATTTCATTCAATAAACTTCACTTAAAATACTTCACATATCGCCATCAACATCGCCAAAGTGGTGTCGCAATTTTTGAGAATAATTTATTGCTACTATGTATGTATATCACATAGATAGAGTGAATCATGGTATATTGTTGGCTGTCTTGGAGAGTATTGGGTTTACCAGTGCATCATTATCACGTTTTGAAAATTATTTCCGCAATCGTAGGCAATACGTCAGTAGTGGCGGAAGCTCATCTATATCACTCGCTGTCACGCTTGGGATTCCTCAGGGATTTGTTTTGGATCCGATTTTGTTTCAAATATCTTATTCGAGTTTTTCGCATGTGCATTGCAATGCACATGCGTACGTTGACGATACTCAGCTTTATTATTCTTTTGAACCAAATAACTGGAAAAATGCTGTTGCAAATATTCATAGACTTGCGCTGTCTCCATAGAGTATCTATAGAAAAGTAATCCTTTTCGGTTTTGCGAAGACTTGTTCTAATATTTCTCGTACTTTTAATATTTAAACTAATAATTTTAAGGTACCAGTTGTGAAAAGCGTGAAGAGTTTGGAACTGGTTATGGACAATACACATAGGTCCAGACAGCTGGTTTATGGCTATATCCGCAATCCTTATATAAATTTGAAGAAATTGTATCCTCACAGACATGTATTCAATGAAACCATCAAGAAAAACTTTTGCGATACCTTTGTTCTCTCTCAATTTTTATACTGTATTTTAACATATCCTTCGGCTTTAGTCGTAAGTTAACTCAGAATCGCATACAAAAAGTACAAAACGCCTGCTTAAGGTTCATATTTACCATACGGAAGTTTGATCACATCTCGTACAAACTTAGCTGTGCACAATGGTTGTATATGCATAATAGGAGGCAGCTTCGGTGTTTGACTTTGTATAGCAAAAGTATTGCATTGAAAGCACCGCCATATTTATATCAGAAGATCACCATCAGAGTCTTAACCTTACCACGAGGTTTAGAGGTAGGATTTCTCCACCACCGTATAAAACCGAATTATATCAAAGATCATTTTCATATCAAATTTATTGTAAATATAACGGGGTATCAACTGATGTCTTTCACGGTTCATCCTTCCGTAATTTTATGAGGAAATAATATTATTACGTGGACAAGGTGTTGATGTTTGCTAGTGAATAGGTTCACTAATTTTGAAGCTGATGAACAATGCAAAAAACAGTATTACAGTACTAAATTCGCAGGAGCTAGTAATATGAAACAAATGTGGGGCTTAATTAATGAATCTATGGGAAGGTGCAAGCCAATCGACACTGATTCTATGATTTTAAAAAATATAAAGTTCAACAGCAACACCGTGTGCACTTTTCGCGGATTACTTCGCTACCCATTTTGCACGAGGTACTTATATTGGCAATAGAAACATGATTACCAAGTTTAGTCCACACAAAACTCAATTGCAATCACTTTATTTGCCGGAAATGACAGAACATGACTTCTACGTCATTATAAGCAAAATTTCAAAGCATAAAGTACCTGGATTGGATAACATACTAATGAAAGATATACTGGAGAATGCGGAAACTTTTTGCGGTCCAATCGTTACATTGTTCAATCATTTCATGCGAGAGGGTTTTATTCCTCAAGGTCTTAAGACATCAATTATAAGACCTATACATAAAAAAAATCAAGGTCGGACTGCAGCAATTACCGCCCTATTGCAATCCTGTCAAGCATAGATAAGATCTTCGAAAGATATATAGCGGACAAACTGATCGATGACTTAAACAAATACGACATTTTAGACAAATTCCAATTTGGTTATAGGAAAGATCGAAGTCAATTACGCGCTTGACAACATGACGCACGTACTTTGTATTTTTGTTAATTTTAGCAGAGCATAAACCACAAACTTCTACTCGATATATTGGATAGATTGGGGATTAGGGGTGATCTGCTGCGTTGGTTGGAAAATTTTCTAGTAGACAGAAAGTTTACAGTGTAAATAAAAGAGACTAAAAGCAGAACGGAGAGTATAACCCAAGGAGTGCCCCAAGGAAGAATTTTGGTCGGCTGGTGTATCTGCTGTATGTTTACGATATTGGACAATGCTTCAACATATTGCTGTGACTCTTTCAAATTTACATATAAATAAAATAAATTTAGTTTACTTAATTAAGTCGTAACTGGGAGTCAAGCACGCATCCTAGTGCTAGGCCTTATGCTAGACTATGATACGGTGAACTTTCTGCTGAAAGGTAGGTTAAGCAAAACATTCTACATGTAACTAGCTCAGTTTGAAAATAAATAGTTCTCTCAGGGGCAGAAAATATGACTTGATTCTCCTTCTCTTTAATCATCTCCAGGTCAGGTAAAGAAATAAAATACAAAATAAATCTTAATATCTAATTTATTAAAATAAAATAATTCTAAATAAATTCAAAAGTTTTAATCTACAAATATTTACACATCCAAAATCAATATTCGGTCATAATTCAGATTTATACATCATAAACAATAAAATATTACAAGAAATAAAGAATAAATGAAATCACCATGTCGTGCAAGCTTATATCTAAAATGTGAACGTGATTATTATTATTAATATTTGTCATAGATACATGTAAACAATCAAAAATTAAAAATAAATTAACCGTGATGAATTGTACTGGAATGTAAATTAAAAAAAAAAAAAATTGTGCGGTCTACTATTTGATAACAAAATATAGACATTAAGGAAGTGGCTTTGCCCTAATTAGTCCTGTCCGGCGCCTTTTCTCGCTCCCAACACAGTACCATCAGTAACAAATTCACACAGAAGAGTATCCCAAAGTTCCACCCTACGAGCATGTCATCTTCAGCTCGTCGTACGCAACCCGAACATACATCATCATGTGCACACCCCTTAAGGAATATATATATATTTTTAATTAAATAAATAAAGTGAAATAAAACAATGTCTCTGCGTATTCAATAAATTAACTCAGCCCTGATTAGTTCTGCCTGGTGCCTTTTCTCGCTCCCAAACGCAGTACCACCAAGACCAATTCGTGTATATCAAATTCACCAGGACTCCATGCTATGAATTAAATAATGACATAATTCATTTCACACATCCCTGATGTATTATTCAACACGTTAATATTGAACACCCAAATACAACAAAATATACTTAATTCTCATATCAAAAAGAAATAATATATATATATATATTAAAAGAAAATAAACTATACCTTTTTCACGAAATTCCAATACAAAAAACACCACTACAAATAAAGAATTTGGAGACGCCACTATACACACATTTATAACAAATATTGTTAATCACCTTAATTCTTCATACATCGTATTAAACTCTTCCATAATTTTCAATAAAAGATTTTGTTCACTTAATATATATATAACCTATATACACATAAACAAAATTATTAGTTTCAAATATCCTTTGTAGGATGAATAAATTTAAAAGAAAAATAATTTATACGGAAAAGAAAATGATTATGTTATTCAAAGTTATCATTACAAATGCTAGAAAGTTTTGTCATAACGTACGGCATAGTACCCTACATGCAAAACAAAACCCTCTAGAAAGAAGAAAATAAAAATGAAATTAAATAAATTCAAACACCGAGTTCATAAAAATAAAAGTATTTCATACATAGGTAGTTATTCAAATACATCTAAACATTTTAATGTAATGCGCGCAGCATGTTAAAAATAAAATTATTATAAGTGTAGAATCTTGTAAAAATTTTATAAATATTGAAAATCTCAGAAATTATTCTAAGTCCGGATTTTAAAATAATCCTATTAAAGAAGAGGGAGGAAGTGGTTTTCACCTACTTTTAGACTTGCTAATATTGCGGTTTTCACCAGCAATTGCCGAAATTTTTATCTGTCCGCGCTTTTATTCGTAAATTTCCTTACAAAAACGTACGGCAACTTTCGTTAAGCACGAATCCATCTCCCAAAATTGTATGTCGACGGTGCTGCTCTTATCGGTTGCATGAGGAAACAGCGTATTAATAATCCTTGCGAGAGGTAAACAAACATGTGACCATAAATCCGTCTATACATTATGACTCAGCCGAGCACCTGATAAACAATACTTTTTGTACCGGTCAGTCCTTGCCAATGCCAGACGTATTTGTGCGAGGAACACCTGCTCGATCCTTTTTACGTAGCATTTAATACGTCTTAAAATTATAACCTTATAAAAATTTTATTAAGATTCTTTTATGTTTTACTTAAATAAAAATAAAGTTTTCATAAATTATTAATACAGTAAATATTTATACACATCATGGTGAAAATGAATAAAGTGAAAATTAATTTAAATAAAACTTGGAATGATACGTCTGCATTTGTTATTTGTATAAAGTTAAAATTGATATTGATGTGAGCAATAGTGAAATACAGATATAATACACAGGATGCTATCTATCAAACATTGGCCTGGTAAGTAAATAACATTATTTACAACTTTTAAATATAACTTAAAGTTCATTGCCACATCCTTATTATGTTATAAATTTCTTGATTGTTGTTTACTTCATTCTTGAACCATCTCTTTGTATTATTGGGAAGTTTTATTCGTATTTTCTTTGTCTTGCTTACATTCGGAAATAAAGGGAAAACATTCATGATCGTCGGTATGCGTTGGTTAAATTTATCATGAACCCCTTTTACCTTTCCAATTTCTAACGATGATGTATTGTTGACAGGTGGATTATCATACGCGTTCACCCAGCTTATCGTTCCTGGTGATTGACATCTTAAATTGAAGTATAAATGTTGTATCAGTTATTTGATCATCATACAGATTATACGAGGACAATCAAGAAATACACATATAGACGAGTACAGACATAGATATCCAAGAGTACAAAGTGAAATTAAGTGAAGCATTACTTGAACTCAAAGTTATTGTATACTGCTACCCTCTTCGGCCTCGACGGAGGCCCCTTAACACTGCTTGACAGGCCGGATCATGCCTTCCGCAGCCATCCTACACGCTGTTTCGTTCGATACGCGAACTACGGACCCATCTAACAGCATGACCCGCTGTCTCCGTCGAGCCTTGCGACAGGGTACCCCGAGCGTCAAACTATCCCGGCCCAAGATAGAAAAGGCCCGACGCACCGAGGCACAGAAGTCGGGCGAATCCCTCACGTCCGGGAATACATTCCTCTGCTCTTCTGGCCTATAACAGATTCCATTCTCTACATAACCTGGTTACCAATTACATGTACTCCAAGTTATCCCTATTGATTGCTTACTTGTGTAAAATTTATTTATTCAGTTACTTAATTTATACAGATCACGTTTACATTACCTAATTTATTATTGTTCATGAGGAATTTGTAAACTTAAATAAATAAATACCAATGTACATATAGATATAAATATAAATAAATATAAATCAAGAAAAATTCTTACCTTTATTAAGCACTTATGTATATAATATGAACGCACACAATAAGAAATCCTTACTTAACTAAACATAAAATTGCAAGTGATCTAAAATTCATTTATTTACATATTATTATTTATTCAAGATCACTGCATAAATATCCCTATGGGAATATCTGTAATTTATAAGCGAGAATCGCTAATGTCAATGGTATAAATTCAAGATTTCCCATAAATACCAATTAATATACTTATAGATAGCTTATCATATATTTTATATTAAACATAAATATCTGTGAATAAATTTAATTTATTCCTGCATTATCTTCGAGATCGTAATCATATAATTTTGAGACATGAAGTCTGCCTTTGACACGCTCATTATCCACTTCTGTTACCTCATAGGTCGTGTCATTTATCGCTCTACCTACACGATAAGGTCCATCAAAAGGAAGGTCTAATTTAGCACATTTATTATGGTCTCTCCGACCTAATCGATAATTTCTTATTACTATCATATCCTCCCTATTAAAGACTTTACGATTTTTAATCTTCGCATTCTCTTCCTCGGTATATTTTCGAGCTCTAGCACGTTGTCGCTCTCGTCCACGGTCTATTACCTCTTCTAAATTTTCCACAGGAGGAGTTTCTTGTCTCCATGGACGTGGTGGATATCTACCGAACATCAGTAGATATGGGCTAAGATTAGTGGTCACACTGGGTAAAAAGTTCATTGTATTTTCAACTTCCGTCAAATGCCTCACCCAGCCCACATGATTCTCATGAGTTCGCATTCTCAAGTGTTTTATAACTTCTTGTATGTATCTCTCACAAGGGTTCCCTTCAGGATGTCTCACTGAAGAAAAATTTACTTGCACATTCATATAATTTAATTCTTGAATGAAGCGATCATTATTGAAATAACTAGCATTATCTACTAAAAGTCTTTGAAATTGACCTATTTCTTCTATAAATTGATTAATGCAAATTACCGCTATGTCGGTATTATATTTTCTGGTAGGATAAAGTTTCACATATTTCGTAAAAATATCAACCATCACAAATACATTCCTATATCCTAAATGTCCAGGTATTAAATTACCTAGGAAATCTGCCGCAACTAAATCTAACTTATTTTCTACCCTAATACTATGTACAACATTTTTATTTACACGATTTTTATATTTACCTAATAAACATAGTTCACATTGTTTATTCCATCTTTCAACTAGACGTTTGTCTTGTTTAGCATAAAATTGCTCCCTAAAGACTAAGAATGTCTTTCTATTTCCAGGATGTCCCAACCTCCTATGAATATCTAACATAACATTCTTTGCCAATTCACTTCCCAATACTAACAAATCATTGTCCCCTATTCTTTTATATAAAATATTATTTACTACTCTAAATCCTCTGTAATTGGGTTCTTGAAGTGCCTTTCTTTTTATATCTTGCACATCATCTTCTCCTTGACTACGTTCTACATTTTCTCTACTATATAACTCAGGAGCTACTTCAAAATTATAAGCATTGATCTGATATGATCCTGATTGCTTACTATGACCAAAGGCTCGACTAAATGCATCTGCAACAATATTATCTTTTCCTTTTCTATGTCTAATTTTGAAATTATATTCACTTAAAAATAAAGACCATCTATATAGTCGTGCATTAGAAAACCTAGTTTTCATTAAGAAAATCAAAGATAAATGATCAGTTTCTATTGTAAAGAAATTTCCCATCAAATAGTACTTGAGCTTAGAGACCCCATGCACCACTGACAATAGTTCTTTCTCTGAAACCGTATAATGACTCTCGTACCCCTTTAATATCCTTGAAATAAAGCAGATTGGTATCTCTTTACCATCTCTGACTTGGAAAAGTTCAGCAGCAATGGCATGATCTGAAGCATCACACCGTAAAATAAATTCTTCCTCAAATCGAGGCAGATTTAAAACTAACGCCTTATAAAATTCTTGCTTGATTCCTTCAAAAGCTTCTATTCTTTCAGGAGTCCATTTAAATTTTACACCCTTCTTTATCATTTTAAAAAGAGTTACAGTCTTATCTGATATCTTAGGAATAAAGTGCTTATAATAATTCACTATACCTAAAAATCCCCTTAACATCTTTATATTTTTAGGTCTTGGGTAATTTCTTACTGCTTCCAACTTCTTTTCCTCTATTGATACAGTTTTACCATCTATCATATACCCTAAATAACTAACCCTATTCTTAACAAATTCACATTTCTCTAAATTAATTTTTAGACCATTACTTTCTAATGTACTTAAAATAATTTTAACAGCTTTTAAATGACTCTCTAAATCTACATTAAATATTAAAATATCATCTACATAATGCGATACATATTCCTCATATGGATCCAGTATTTGTTGCATGGCCCTTACTAGTGCAGCTGTGGCCGTTG
Source organism: Amphimallon solstitiale (assembly GCA_963170755.1). NCBI lineage: Eukaryota > Metazoa > Arthropoda > Insecta > Coleoptera > Scarabaeidae > Amphimallon > Amphimallon solstitiale. The sequence continues at coordinate 103,146,240 of OY720677.1, read as the reverse complement.
ACAAACCGAAAGGTACAACCTTGAAGGAATATACTAGAGAATTCATTAAAAACGAGCAATATTTTCTAGAATCCTTGTGTAAAGGTACCAACCAGAAAGAGCTCTTTAAATCCAATTTTGTAAACCACTTAGCATTCGTACATTTTGCCAATAAAGTTTCTATGCTCTGTGGGGCTTCAAACTGTGCTTTGGTGCGACTATTGAGCATTCTAGCGTCAAGGCATAAACGTAGTTTCATCTCTTTTCGGTCATCTTCACTTTTTTTAACTACTACCACAATGGGATTAATGAAACTAGACTCTGATCGTTCTATTACACCATCCCTTAACATGTTCTTAATTTCTATTTTTACCTGTTGTTGATACTTATATGGAATTGGATAATTTCTTACTTTAAACGGCTGACTCTCATCAACTTCTAATTTATGTTCATAACCTTTCGCTAGACCTGGGCTATTATCAAATAATTTTGTATGTACTGCAAGAAGATTTTTTACCTCACTTACATATAGCTCATTACAATTCAAGTTAATGTCACCCATATTTATTTCCCGGTGTGAACATTTATTTATTATGTCACCCATATATTTCGTGGCGTCTTTCTTTTGAAGACCCTCCACATGGTGTGTACATTTATTATTTATGTCACCCGTGGCAAATGTGGCCTCTCCTTTTTGAAGAGTATCCACCTGGCGTGCATTCCTTTCCTCGTTTTTTAAACTAATATTTTCAGGATGTAAATCGAAATCCTCATCATACATTTTACTACTTAAATTATTAACTACAATTTCATCTTCCTGCAGATCTTTATTCCATGATATAATTGCCCTTTTTATGTGAAAAGTTTTATCTTCCATGTTTAATTTTGTACTATATTGAGTCAAAAAATCCATTCCAAGTATACAATTATAATTTAAATTAGGTACAATAACAAATTCAGTTAAAAATTCTAAATTACCTATTCTTACATTTACGTAAAATATCTTATCTATAGCTATTACTAATTTTTTTGTGGCAGTAAATAAATTTATTTTTTTAATGGACCTATAATGACCTGAATTTTCTAGTTGCCTATCTACTAAACTACTATCTAAAAGAGACAATTGCGCACCTGTATCAATTAATGCATCTACCTCTATTTGGCCTATGTTTATTTTTACTACGGGTAGCTCTGTGGTTATTTTTTTAATATTCTCAAAGTCGGTCACCCTTTGAGAATCCTCTTCCTTTCTGATTGGTTCTACTAAAAATCCAGAGATGTAGCACCTCCTACTGAGTTGTGTAACCATCCGTTTTCTACCGGAGTTGCACTTCTTATTTCCTTCTTTATCGCTCCTTTTGATACATCTTTCGTTACAGCTTCTGTTTTATTTTCTTTATTTTCTATAATTATGTTATTAAATCCTCGGGTATCTTCTGTTTCATTTTTTCCATATTTTCTTGTTGCATGACCCTCCTGTCTCCAATTATTATTATTATTACTACTACTGCTGCTATTATTACCCATGTTCTTGTTGTTACCATTCTCCACCCTTCCTCCCTGGTAACTATTATTCTGATACCGATTACCATTGTACCTTTGTCGGTGATTGTGGTTATTACCATTATATCTTTGCTGAGCATTATAATAGTTGCCATTGTTACCTGCTTTGTACCCATTTTTATTCTGAAATACACTCCTATCTTCCACGTCGTCCAGACGCTTTACCAATTCCAAGAGTTGCTCAACGGTGTCTATACCCTGTAAAGCAACTGCTTGTACTACCTCATGCTCGAAATGATTAGCTAACTGGGTAACAATGTCACACTCCTGGATCACAGGTTGTATATGTTTCAAGAAAGAATATTTCCGAATAACATAATTCTCTCTAGATGTAATGGAACGATATTTTCCAAAAGTAAGGTCATGTCTAATGCGTCTTTGCTGAGTTTGTCCCCAGTACTGCCTAATAAACATGTTTTCTAATTCTTCGTACGACTGTACCTCATCAATTACCATATCGTACCATAATAACGCATAATCTCTAAGACACCCTCTCATGAAATGTAATTTCGACATATCATCATGAATACCACGAATATATGTCTTAATGGTTTTAAGAAATGCCATAGGGTTGTCTTTATTATACCCAGAAAATTTTGGTATATTTTCTGTGCCAAGTGATACCTGTTGCGACACCACACAAGGTGTAATTGTACCCTGTTCAACTCTTGTTTTCAAATTCTTAATCGTGTCTTGACAATTTAATGTCATATCCTGTAGCTTTAAAAGTGAATCTGTGCATGCTCCATATTTGACTCTACAGTCCTCGAATTTATTTGTTAGATTTTGAACATCTTTCTGAACTGACATGGCACTACTGTCCACCTTCAGTTCCAAGAATTGTATCTTCTCATCTTGTCCTCCAATCCTTTCTTCTATCTGTCTAAAATTTTCTCTCGCTACACCGGCCCTCTGATTCATTTCATCTATTAAAAAATTACTGCTATCCTTGCACTTCTTTTCATTTGCTTCAATTTTTTCATTGATCTGTGCCGTGCTTTGTTTCACATCTTCTTTTATTTTATTATTCATTGCAGACATTTCTATTCTACAAGCTTTAATTCTTTCATCAATTTTCTCATTCATCGACTTTACTACGGCTTGTATCTCCATTTTATTTCTATACATCTCTTCTTTATTTTCTTTAAACTTCTCATTCATTTCAGTTTTATTCTCATCAAACTTTTTATTCATCTCAGTTTTATTCTCATCAAACTTTTTATTCATCTCTATCTTGTCACATTCCAACTTACAGAAAAGTTTTTCAAATAAAATATCAAATCTGTCTCCACCTGGCATTTCTTTCGTTTCAATTTTTACATCTTCAGTTACATTTTCATCCTCATCAAGAGGTAGCGTCTTTTCTGAATCTGTCACAGAGGAAATGCCTTGTGGTTCCCTGTACGTTTCAAATAAATATTTGGTGTCCATACTACTTTCAGGATTTTCACCCTCGCCTTTATACTCAGACATATTTACTTTATCTGTCCTGGCACTTAAAGAGACTTATTTGTGGAGAAAAATAAATCAAAACTTGACAAAATTTTATTTGTGAATTATATTTATTAATTATTCAAATGCACCTAAAGGTGAAAGTACCTCCCTTTAATTATACAGCTATTTGAATATTAAATAATCAATTAATTTTTATCTAAACAGTTTAAAAATGTAGAAGTTTTGCCCCACTACGTTGGTCGCCATATATATGATATGGAACGGCAAAATTTCTACACCATGAACATTGGGCATCTTATGAATAATATGGAAATGTGAAATTGCTAATAAATTGTAAATATATTTGAAATGTAAATGCGAATGTTTTGCCCCACGTTGGGCGCCATATATATGCTGTGACTCTTTCAAATTTACATATAAATAAAATAAATTTAGTTTACTTAATTAAGTCGTAACTGGGAGTCAAGCACGCATCCTAGTGCTAGGCCTTATGCTAGACTATGATACGGTGAACTTTCTGCTGAAAGGTAGGTTAAGCAAAACATTCTACATGTAACTAGCTCAGTTTGAAAATAAATAGTTCTCTCAGGGGCAGAAAATATGACTTGATTCTCCTTCTCTTTAATCATCTCCAGGTCAGGTAAAGAAATAAAATACAAAATAAATCTTAATATCTAATTTATTAAAATAAAATAATTCTAAATAAATTCAAAAGTTTTAATCTACAAATATTTACACATCCAAAATCAATATTCGGTCATAATTCAGATTTATACATCATAAACAATAAAATATTACAAGAAATAAAGAATAAATGAAATCACCATGTCGTGCAAGCTTATATCTAAAATGTGAACGTGATTATTATTATTAATATTTGTCATAGATACATGTAAACAATCAAAAATTAAAAATAAATTAACCGTGATGAATTGTACTGGAATGTAAATTAAAAAAAAAAAAATTGTGCGGTCTACTATTTGATAACAAAATATAGACATTAAGGAAGTGGCTTTGCCCTAATTAGTCCTGTCCGGCGCCTTTTCTCGCTCCCAACACAGTACCATCAGTAACAAATTCACACAGAAGAGTATCCCAAAGTTCCACCCTACGAGCATGTCATCTTCAGCTCGTCGGACGCAACCCGAACATACATCATCATGTGCACACCCCTTAAGGAATATATATATATTTTTAATTAAATAAATAAAGTGAAATAAAACAATGTCTCTGCGTATTCAATAAATTAACTCAGCCCTGATTAGTTCTGCCTGGTGCCTTTTCTCGCTCCCAAACGCAGTACCACCAAGACCAATTCGTGTATATCAAATTCACCAGGACTCCATGCTATGAATTAAATAATGACATAATTCATTTCACACATCCCTGATGTATTATTCAACACGTTAATATTGAACACCCAAATACAACAAAATATACTTAATTCTCATATCAAAAAGAAATAATATATATATATATATTAAAAGAAAATAAACTTTACCTTTTTCACGAAATTCCAATACAAAAAACACCACTACAAATAAAGAATTTGGAGACGCCACTATACACACATTTATAACAAATATTGTTAATCACCTTAATTCTTCATACATCGTATTAAACTCTTCCATAATTTTCAATAAAAGATTTTGTTCACTTAATATATATATAACCTATATACACATAAACAAAATTATTAGTTTCAAATATCCTTTGTAGGATGAATAAATTTAAAAGAAAAATAATTTATACGGAAAAGAAAATGATTATGTTATTCAAAGTTATCATTACAAATGCTAGAAAGTTTTGTCATAACGTACGGCATAGTACCCTACATGCAAAACAAAACCCTCTAGAAAGAAGAAAATAAAAATGAAATTAAATAAATTCAAACACCGAGTTCATAAAAATAAAAGTATTTCATACATAGGTAGTTATTCAAATACATCTAAACATTTTAATGTAATGCGCGCAGCATGTTAAAAATAAAATTATTATAAGTGTAGAATCTTGTAAAAATTTTATAAGTATTGAAAATCTCAGAAATTATTCTAAGTCCGGATTTTAAAATAATCCTATTAAAGAAGAGGGAGGAAGTGGTTTTCACCTACTTTTAGACTTGCTAATATTGCGGTTTTCACCAGCAATTGCCGAAATTTTTATCTGTCCGCGCTTTTATTCGTAAATTTCCTTACAAAAACGTACGGCAACTTTCGTTAAGCACGAATCCATCTCCCAAAATTGTATGTCGACGGTGCTGCTCTTATCGGTTGCATGAGGAAACAGCGTATTAATAATCCTTGCGAGAGGTAAACAAACATGTGACCATAAATCCGTCTATACATTATGACTCAGCCGAGCACCTGATAAACAATACTTTTTGTACCGGTCAGTCCTTGCCAATGCCAGACGTATTTGTGCGAGGAACACCTGCTCGATCCTTTTTACGTAGCATTTAATACGTCTTAAAATTATAACCTTATAAAAATTTTATTAAGATTCTTTTATGTTTTACTTAAATAAAAATAAAGTTTTCATAAATTATTAATACAGTAAATATTTATACACATCATGGTGAAAATGAATAAAGTGAAAATTAATTTAAATAAAACTTGGAATGATACGTCTGCATTTGTTATTTGTATAAAGTTAAAATTGATATTGATGTGAGCAATAGTGAAATACAGATATAATACACAGGATGCTATCTATCAAACATTGGCCTGGTAAGTAAATAACATTATTTACAACTTTTAAATATAACTTAAAGTTCATTGCCACATCCTTATTATGTTATAAATTTCTTGATTGTTGTTTACTTCATTCTTGAACCATCTCTTTGTATTATTGGGAAGTTTTATTCGTATTTTCTTTGTCTTGCTTACATTCGGAAATAAAGGGAAAACATTCATGATCGTCGGTATGCGTTGGTTAAATTTATCATGAACCCCTTTTACCTTTCCAATTTCTAACGATGATGTATTGTTGACAGGTGGATTATCATACGCGTTCACCCAGCTTATCGTTCCTGGTGATTGACATCTTAAATTGAAGTATAAATGTTGTATCAGTTATTTGATCATCATACAGATTATACGAGGACAATCAAGAAATACACATATAGACGAGTACAGACATAGATATCCAAGAGTACAAAGTGAAATTAAGTGAAGCATTACTTGAACTCAAAGTTATTGTATACTGCTACCCTCTTCGGCCTCGACGGAGGCCCCTTAACACTGCTTGACAGGCCGGATCATGCCTTCCGCAGCCATCCTACACGCTGTTTCGTTCGATACGCGAACTACGGACCCATCTAACAGCATGACCCGCTGTCTCCGTCGAGCCTTGCGACAGGGTACCCCGAGCGTCAAACTATCCCGGCCCAAGATAGAAAAGGCCCGACGCACCGAGGCACAGAAGTCGGGCGAATCCCTCACGTCCGGGAATACATTCCTCTGCTCTTCTGGCCTATAACAGATTCCATTCTCTACATAACCTGGTTACCAATTACATGTACTCCAAGTTATCCCTATTGATTGCTTACTTGTGTAAAATTTATTTATTCAGTTACTTAATTTATACAGATCACGTTTACATTACCTAATTTATTATTGTTCATGAGGAATTTGTAAACTTAAATAAATAAATACCAATGTACATATAGATATAAATATAAATAAATATAAATCAAGAAAAATTCTTACCTTTATTAAGCACTTATGTATATAATATGAACGCACACAATAAGAAATCCTTACTTAACTAAACATAAAATTGCAAGTGATCTAAAATTCATTTATTTACATATTATTATTTATTCAAGATCACTGCAATATGTCGATACCGCTTGTATGCGGATGATACTCTCATTTACATAAACCACAAGCAGGTGGAAACAGCAAACAATATTATGCGATGTGAATTCAAGCGATTCCAGGAGTGAGCGTATGACAGGAACTTACTTATAAACTTGGAAAGAACAATGTTGATGCGTATACCCTCCTCGCATCTTACCACACGGTTTCGGCCAAAAGTGACCTTTCACTCTGACGAATGCTTAACTGACAACACTTCCACCTGCAACTGCAGCAAACATATTGAAATGATATCAGAGCACAAATACCTAGGTGTTTGGATAGACAACAACTTCTTGTGGAAGACTCAAACTCTCATGTTATCCAAAAAACTGCGATATTTGAGTGGAAGGTCTTCTGCCGGAAGACCTGAGCAGGCAACATGCTCTGGGACTATTTAAGCGTGGTCTAAAGGAATGGCTGTTGGAAAAGGGAAGTAACCATACAGCCAACTTTAGATAAGTATATATTGTGAACTCTTTCATTCGTCACAAAGGTTAGCTTCACTTAACAGGTACTTTACCGATAGTTTTTCTTTTTTAAAAAAATCGCTTAGTGACACATACGTACATTTAATTGAAAATTTTACATTATGTTAATTTAAGAATTTGGTGAATTTAAAATTTTTGTAATTTTTATTGTAATTATTATTGTTTGTGAAAAATTACTACTGTGGGGGTGCGGGCGGTGGTCGTTCGATTAGCATTTGTGTGTTGGTGGGGCGACCGCTGTCTGCGCTTCGCGTGAGGTTGCTGTGAGACAAAACAAAACGAAACCTAAATATAGTCATCCAATAATGGGTGGAGACTGTGGCTCAAAATCTGAAACAAATCGCAAAAGTAATTATCCCTTACCACAAAGAGTAAAAAATCTACAATTTTTTCCTATTATTTTTATTAAACGTTATTTTACATTTCAAAACACGTTTTCTACAGAATCTATATCAAAGCAATCTGGTTAGGTACATGTTTTTTGTCAACTATCTCATTGTTTTAATGCAAATGACACTTAGAACTTTTAAATACAAATAACGCCTACATATATATTACAACATGTCATAACAATATTATTAAACTAATTTCAGTTAATGCACATTTTGGGAAGAGGTCATGAATACGCATCTTCGCTGAATGCCTGAAAAAGAAAACGTTCAATAGAAAATTTTGTACTTTCAAAAGCACGACTTACCCTACTGTTCCAAACTGCTCAAAATTCCTATCGCTGATTATTGATATTTACACAATCCATCCGGATCGATTCCAAGCTGTAATAAAATATTAATCATGTCTGTGGAATTCCTCACCAGATGTTCACAATTATGCAGTGGTGATTCCACAAACCAGGAGTACCAACGATACAAATCCATCATCGAATGTAATGCCGTATTCCCAGTCCAATCCCTCAAGAGAATGTTAGCACCATTCCGCAGCAGAATATTGACCAACGCCCAGTTACCATTCTGTACGGAAAGATGTAATGCAGTTTCATCGTAATTATTCGCTTCATTTACATCGGATCCAAAATCTAATAATATTTCAACACAAGAATCATGATTGCAATAAGCTGCTAGAAGTAAGGGCGTCCAACCGCATCGATCTTTAACTGACACTTCAACACCAGCCAATAAGAGCAACAGAATGACACCAAAGTAGCCATTTTTAGATGCTGTATGTAAGAGAGAGCGTTTGAGTTGATCAATGGGATTCGTTGCGATTAGTGTCGTTAGGGGCTGGTTATCATTTGCATTGACATTAGCACCAGCTTCAACAAGAACCTCTACTGCATCTATGTTATTTCGTATCACTGCATAATATAAAGGCGTATTGCTATTCTGATCAACTGCTTCGATATTCGCATTACTATCCAACAACATTTGTAATATAAGCAAGAAATTTTCATTTGCCGCAATATGTAGTGCCGTGTAAGACTGTTTGTCTATGGCATTTACGTTTGCATCTCTTTGAATCAAGCTTCGTGCTACGTCTACGTTATTGTTTCTTACTGCATAATGTAAAGGCGTCATACCAAGTGTATCTACTGTTTCAATGTTTGCATTATTATCCAACAACATTTCTAATACAGACAGGAAGTTGTTATTTGCCGCAATATGTAATGCAGTGTAAGATTGCAAGACTTTCGCATTCACGTTTGCACCGTTTTTAATCAAACATCGTACAATGTCCACATTATTTTCTAGCATTGCATAGTGTAAAGGTGTCATACCAGATTCATTTACTGATTCAATATTGGCATTACTATCCAACAGCATTTGTAATATATGCAAGAAATTTTTAGATCCCGCAATATGCAGTGGCGTGTAAGACTCCTTGTCTATGGCATTTACGTTTGCACCTCTTTGAATCAAGATTCGTGCTACGTCTACATTATTTTTTTCCACCGCATAATGTAATGGCGTCATACTAAATACATCTACTGATTCAATGTTTGCATTATTATCCAACAACATTTCTAATACAGAGACGAAACCTTTATTTGCCGCAATATGTATTGCAGTGTAAGATTCCACGTCTTTCGCATTAACGTTTGCACCACTTTCAATCAAACATCGTACAATATCTACATTATTTTCCAGCGCTGCATAGTGTAAAGGTGTCATACCAAATTCATTTACTGATTCAATATTAGCATTACTATCCAACAACATTTGTAATATAAGCAAGAAATTTTTAGAAGCTGTATAATGTAGTGCTGTGTAAGACTCCTTGGCTATGGCATTCACGTTTGCACCTCTTTGAATCAAACATCGTGCTACGTCTACATTATTTTTTTCCACTGCATAATGTAAAGGCGTCATACCAAATGCATCTACTGAGTCAATGTTGGCATTATTATCCAGCAACATTTCTAAGACAGACAGGAAGTTGTTATTTGCCGCAATATGTAATGCAGTGTAAGATTTCAAGTCTTCTGCATTAACGTTTGCACCTCTTTCAATCAAACATCGTACAATGTCTACATTATTTTCAAATGCTGCGTAGTGTAAAGGTGTCATACCAGACTCATCTACTGATTCAATATTGGCATTACTCTCCAGCAACATTTGTAATATAAGAAGAAATTTTTTAGATGCTGCATAGTGTAGTGCCGTATAAGACTCTTTGGCTATGGCATTCACGTTAGCACCTCTTTGAATCAAGCTTTGTGCTATGTCTATATTATTTTCTTCTACTGCATAATTTAAAGGTGTCATACCAAATGCATCTACAGAATCAATGTTTGCCTTATTATCCAGCAACATGTTCAATACATCCGAGAAATTTTGATACGCCGCACAATGTAACGCCGTTAGAGATTGCCCGATGGTAGCATTCACATTTGCTCCTCTCATAATCAAGGTTCGTCCTGCGTCTAACTGATTTTTACTCACGGCACAAAATAAAGGTGTTATACCAGAATTAGTTGCTGATTCAATGTTGGCATTATTATCTAACAACATTTGTAAAATGGGCAAAAAATTTTCAGAAGCCGCTTCATGTAGTGCCGTATAAGACTCTTTGTCCGTGGCATTTACGTTTGCACCTCTTTTAATCAGAATTCGTACGGCATCTACATGATTTTCGCTCACAGCATAAAATAAAGGCGTCGCACCTTTATCATCTACCGATTCAATGTTTGCATTATTATCCAACAACATTTCTAATACAGAGAGAAAATTCTTATTTGCCGCAATATGTAATGCAGTGTAAGATTCCAAGACTTTTGCATTAACGTTTGCACCTCTTTTAATCAAACATCGTACACTGTCTACATTATTTTCAATCACCGCACGATGTAAAGGTGTCATACCACATTCATTTTCTAATTCAATATTGGCATTACTATCCAACAACATTTGTAATATAATCAAGAAATTTTTAGATGCCGCAATATGTAGTGCCGTGAAAGACTCTTTGTTTATGGCATTTAATTTTGCACCTCTTTGAATCAAACTGCGTGCTACGTCTACATTATTATTTCCCACTGCGTAATGTAAAGGCGTCATTCCAAATTTATCTACTGATTCAATGTTCGCACCATTATCCAGCAACAATTTCAATATACCTGAGTAATTGTACACCGCCGCTAAATGTAATGCCGTTAGAGATTCCTCGGCGGCAGCATTCACGTTTGCACCTCTTTTAATCAAAATTTGTACCGCGTCTATCTTATTAACCCTCACAGTACAAAACAAAGGTGTCCTATAAAAATTTGCTGGTGCTTCAATGTTGGCATTATTATCCAACAACATTTGTAATATAGGCAAGACATTTTTAGATGCCGCATGATGTAGTGGCGTGAGAGACTCCTTGTCTGTAGCATTAACGTTGGCATCTCTTTCAATCAAAATTCGTGCTGCCTCTACCTGATTTTCAATCGCAGCATAAAACAACGGCGTCATACCAAAATTATTTACCGATTCAACGTCTGCATTATTATCCAATAACATTTCTAATAAAGACAGGAAACTTTTACTTGCAGCAATATGTAATGCAGTGTGAGATTTCACGTCTTTCGCATTCACGTTTGCACGTGCTTTAATCAAACATCGTACAATGTCTACATTATTTTCTATGGCTGCATAGTGTAAAGGTGTCATACCAGATTTATCTACTGACTCAATATTGGCATTACTATCCAACAATATTTCTGTCATAAATAGGTAATTTTTCTCTGCCGAATCATGTATTGCTGTAGTGTAGTTAGAATTTATGACATTCACGTTTGCACCCCTTTCAATCAATATTCGTACTATATCTGAATTATTTTGGGCCACTGCACAACGTATAGGTGTCATACCAAATTCATCTACTACTTCAATGTCAGCATTATTATCCAACAATATTTCTAAGATAGATAAGAAATTTTTGAATGCAGCAATATGTAGAGCTGTGCGAGATTTCCAAATTTTGCCATTTACGTTGGCACCTTTTTCAATTAAAATTTGTACAACTTCTACATGATTTTCTTCCACTGCTCTATGTAAAGGCGTCGCACCAGAATCATCCACCGATTCAATATTAGCATTGTTATCCAACAATATTTCTAATGTAGATACTGAGTTTCTGGATGCTGCAATATGTAGTGCCGTCTTATAGTTAGAATCTACGGCATTAATGTTCGCTCCTCTTTTAATCAAACTACGTACCATGTCCACAAAATTCCTTGCCGCTGCATAATGTAGAGGCATCGTACCAAATTTGTTTAGAGGTTCTAGATCAGCACTACTATCTAACAGCATTTCTAATATTACAGGTGAAAAATGTGTATGTGTTACAACGTGTAGGGGTGTTTGACGGTCCAATGTAGTGGCATTCACGTTTGCACCCCTTTTAATCAAACAACGTACTATGTTCACATGATTTTCTCGCACTGCATAATGTAAAGGCGTTAAACCAAATCTATCTACAGATTCAATGTTGGCATTGTTATCCAACAATATTTTTAATATAGGTAAGAAATTTTTAGCTGCGGCAAGATGTAGGGCTGGTAGATACTTCACTACTATAGCATTCACGTTTACAACTTTTTTAATGAAAATTCGTACTATGTCCTCGTGACTTTTTTTCACTGCTTTACCTAAAGGTGTCATACCAAACTTATCTACTAATTCGACATTTGCATTATTATCCAACAACATTTCTAATATAGATACCAAACTTTTTGATGCAGCAATATGTACAGATGTTTCAGACTTCACAGTTGCGGCATTTACGTTTGCGCACTTCATAATCAATATTCGTGCTATATCTGCATGATTTTGGATCACTGCATAATGTAAAGGTGTCATACCAAATTTATTCACTGCATCAATATAGGCATTATTATCCAACAGTATTTTTAATATAGATAAGGCATTTTCTGATGCAGCAATATGTAGAGATGTTTCAGACTCCACAGTTGTGGCATTTACGTTTGCACCCTTTTCAATCAAAATCTGTACTATGTCTGCATGGTTTTCTTTCGTTGCATAATGCAAAGGCGTCATATTAGATTCATCTACTGATTCAATATTGGCGTTGTTATCCAACAACATTTCTACTATAGTTACGAAATTTTTTAATGCGGCAATATGTAGAGGTGTGTGAGACTCCAAGTTTTTGCCATTCACATTTGCACGTTTTTCAATTAAAATGCGCACTATCTCTACACGGTTAAATAACACTGCAATTTGTAAAGCCGTATAACCGTCTATGTCTACTAGCTCAAGTGTGGCATGATTATCCAATAACACTTTTAATATAGCAACAAAATTGTTACTTGCTGCAATATGTAGAGCTGTTGAATAGTACACATTGGTAGCATCCACGTTTGCACCTCTCAAAATCAAAATTCTTACTATGTCTATATGATTGTTCTCCACTGCATAATGTAAGGCCGTTCTACCACATTCTCCTGCAGAATCAATGTCGGCCTTACTTGTTAACAGCATTTCGGAGATCATAAAGAAATTGTTAGATGCTGCAATATGTAGAGCTGTGTAAGAGTGTACCTTGGTAGCATTCACGTTTGCACCTCTTTCTATCAAAATTCTTACTATGTCTATATGATTTTTCTCCGCTGCATAATGTAAGGCCGTTCTACCACATTCCCCTGCAGTTTCAATGTCGGCCTTATTTTCCAGCAGCACTTCTAAGATAGTAAAGAAATTGTTAGATGCTGCAATATGTAACGCTGTTTCAGAGTGTATCGTGGTAGCATTCACGTTAGCACCCCTTTGAATCAAGACTCGCACAAGGTCTACATTATTTTGTAATACCGCAAAATGTAAAGGCTGCCGATTGTAATTGTCAATGGATGCAATATTGGCACTATTTTCCAGTAACAAGTCTACTATAGGTAAGAAGCCTCCAAATGCGGCAATATGTAAAGCTGTTGCATTTAGCATGTTAGTAATATTTACGTTTACACCTCTGCCGATTAAAAATCGTACTATATCTGTCTGGTTATTCATCACTGCACAATGTAGAGACATTGATATATTTTTTTCTCGATTCCTAACATCATCTGCATTATTTAACAGGTCCTGAACTACATCAAGGGCACCATTGTGAGATGCTATCTGTAGAGGTGTCGGTTCAGTGTTGCCAATAATAACACTTAAACGGGAAGAAATATAATCTTGATTGTCATAAGAATCAATTGTAAGTTCTTGCCCTAATAATTCTACTTGGCTAAGAGGAATATGACGGGAAAGCATCATCAAACCTGCGAAAGTGCACTGGAATCTGTGTTTGAATACGCGTTTGAATACAGCGTAGTTTACAACTTTCAGGTGCCATAAAGTGCGAAAAGGCAGGGCGTTATCCATTTCCCAAAGTTGAATTAAGGTTCTGTCAGATATAATACATTTTTTAAGGCGCGGATATTTCTTTAATAAAATCGTAATTCTAGAACCAGTTGCCTCTAGGAAAATATACTCGAGTGAGTTGTATCCGTCTCCATTTTTCGCATTAAAATCTGTCTCCTCATTTATTAACAATTCCATCATCGATTGTGACCCAACTGCAAGAACTTGATGTGTAATTACTCCTTTATTTATATTTGCGTTTGTATTTAGTAAAGCGGTTACGAGTTTCACATTGTCTTTTGAAATTGCCATTTGCAAAACAGACGCCACATCTTGGAGATTAATTTGGGCATTTGTAAAAAAAATTTCTAATATACACACATAGCCTTTGAGAATGGCGGATTGATATGGCGATATAGAGCTTTCATTAAGTGCGTTTACATCAGCACCCTTTCCTAACAGGAAATGCACCATGTCTTTATCATGGGATAGCACAGCCCTATGCAAGAATGTATTCCCATTATGATCAGCATATTGGAGGAAATCTTGGGGTACAACGTTCTCATCGAATAATATCTTCAAACATAGTAGGTCTCCTCTAGATACAATTTGATATAATGTTGCGTTTGATATACTACACTTCTTTAAGTTACTTTTCTTTTTTAAGAGGTATCTGATAATATCGTTTCTTCCATGCGTGCCAGCCACATCCAAAACCGTCTGGGTACTGCATGCGTTCATAAATTCGCTTTTATCCAAATCAAATTCAATGTTTTTATGTCGCTGTAGTGCCAGATCACCATACCTCTTCACAGCGCTAATATCTGCGCCAGACTTCAACAGAAGCTTGACTATGGATAGATTTTTTGTTGCAGCGATGTGTAAGGCGGTGGCAGAATAAATGTTAGTGGCGTTAACATCAGCACCATGTTTTAATAAAATCTGAACCACATCTAGTTTATTAGCCCATGTTGCTACATGCAATGGCGTCCAACCCAACTTGTCTTTATTTGATGCATCAGCTTTGGAGTTTAACAGCAGCCCTACCACCTCAGCGTTAAAACACGATGCCTTATGCAATGGTGTTTCACCAGATTTTGTTTTCATATTTGGATCGAAATCACTCAAACATTTCGAAAGAAGCATTTTTGCAGATTCAACTGATTTAACCAAATGCAAAGGAGTTTCACCAGCATTATTAAGTTCACTTGGCTGTAATTCAATGTCTAATAAAGTAGGGATAATACTAGTGTAATTTCTTAATGTAGCCAAGTGCAATATAGTATTCCCTTCTTTGTATCTGTAATCATGTTGACATGGAATATCTTTTCGTATCAACGTCTTAAAAATGAATAATTGTCCCATTTCAAGTATCTTCCATAAAACAGCACCAGAAATTGCAAGATTTTCTTTTGTTGGAAAATATTTTATGAAAAATTCTACTATATTTAATTTTCCTTCAACACATGCCACATGATAAGGTGTGTAAGCATCTAAATTGCGAATAGACTCAGAACCAGGTGAGTGTTTCAGTAAGCATTCCACTACTTTAATATGCCCATATCGACATGCCAAATGAAGCGCTGTGTTTCCCAAACTATCTTGTAAACTAGCATTGGCATTACTTTTTAAAAGCAACTCCACAATCAACAAATTACCTTTGGACATTACAGCATGTAATGCTGTATTTCCATTGTTATCAACATCATTGACATCTGCTCCACTATCTAACAATATACTTGCAATATCTAAATTGTTAAAGATAGTTGCCAAATGTAATGGTGTGTGACCATGTTTATTTCTAACTCTGACATCACTATTATGCAATAGTAGACATTTCACTACGTCAGCGTAACCATTTCGACAGGCTGTTTGCAGAGGTGTTTCTCCATTGTACGATTTCTTATAGGCATCCGTAGGGCTTGCGTATCTGGTAAGAAACAATTGCGCGTCAGCAGCAGACCTGGCGAAATGTAGAGGAGTGTAACCTTGATCGTCTCGAGTATCCACAACAAATCCTTTCTCTAACAGGCAGTGTATGATGTGTGAATGCCCATTTATTGCAGCTGTATGAAGAATTGATCTTCCATTGTCTCCACTATGGTTTAACTGTTTTCTAATAGTAGATTCCTCTTCTTCATTCAGTTGAACATCATCAAAATTCTTGTTTTGACACATATCTGGCCACAGTGATTGTATATATTTGATTATATCCAAGTCGTTATCTCTTTGTGCCATTTCCATAACAGAATGTCCATTTCTATTTCTGATGAAAGCATTCTGTTCCGACTCTTTCATCAGATGTTTCAATATCGTTTTATTATTGCGTTTATACGCTAAATGAATTGCCGTATTTCCTTCCTCGTCTTCTTGTGTTATGTCTGAACCAATATTTAAAAGGGCATCTATAATAGTAGACACTCTCTGATGTACAGCATCGTGTGCAAGTGCTTTTCGCTTGGTTACTGCTTGTGATCGAATCAAGATTTTATTTAAATTACGTTCTCTTTCATCAAGAGAACTAACAGTGGGCATGAGTAAAATATTTGGAACAGTTCTTGCTTCGTTTTCTTGAATTTGTTGCCAATTGATGGAAGCCACTAAGTGCAAAGGCGTTTCACCCTTAGCATTCTTATCACTGACATTATTCAAGTGCCTAAATTCCGGAAGTTGAATCAAATCTTCCTTTAATAATTTAGATGCTAAGTGGAGCAAAGTCTCGTTAGACTGGTTTTTTGGAAAATTGCCTTTCATTCCTCTTGCTAATATTGTAACAAGTTCCGGTTTGCCTTCCGCAATCGCATAATGTATGGGAACATTTCCAAATACATCTTTAGAATACAGACGGCTATTAGTATGCAAGAGTAATAGCTCGATCATCTCTACATATCCAATCATACAAGCTAAATGTAAAGCGGTGAATTGATTATTCGTGTGAGCTTCGACGAATTTTTCCATATAAAAAGGATCTGGAATACTCCTGAAGGCAGCAATGATATTACATTTGTACTTTAGTTCTATAAAATCGTAAGCGAGATCCAACCTGCCACACTCAATGACCTTCCTTGTTACTGGAAGAAAGTGCTCTTCCAATAATGATGTGTTTACTGTAAATAATGCGAGCAAAACATCAAAATTGCAGTTTCGTAGGGCGCTTAATACGTGATTAGTGTTTGTTGATTTTTCTTTGAATGTCAAATATTTTATGATAGTGACTGGCACATCGTGATTACACGCTTGATCAAGGAAATAATCTTTACTGAACTTGTCAAGAAACTGACACCAATTCCAATTCATGAACGAGTCAAATCTTAGAAAATCAATATTAGAAGCGTGACTTTTTGAAACAATCACTTCTAGAATTTCGTAATTTTTATCAAAACAATAACCACTTGCCAAAAGTAATGCATTTCTGTTGTTCTGGTCGACTTTCATTACAGCAACGTTGTCTTCATCGACAATCTGTTTTACCAGCTTTAAATTTCCTTCTAATATTGCTTGGTGTAGTGTCAGATCTCCACACACCATATTGTCGAACATATATCTTACACTTACGTAATGCTCGGAAATCAAATTGTGATAAATATAAGATACTGTGTCTGAGAAAGTTATGTTGTGTATATTGTCAAATATCTCCGCGTACAACCATTCGGCGGTCAAATATTCGGCAAAACATTGATGCAAAAATACCGCATAATCTTCATCGAAGTACTTTACAATACCCAATTTCATTTTTAAATCTTTGAAATGCCTTGTTAATTTTTGAAAATCTGTTACAATCTCATAGCGCATTACAAGTTCTTTACCAAAAACAACCACCAGTGCAATGAGTCTATGGAGTTTTAATACATTGTTGGTAAGGGATTCGTTGTCAGGATCATAACCTAATTTACTTTTTCGGTAATAACGCTTAATTTTCTGCATTAGAATATTTTTAAACATGTTGAATTTAGTAATCTGAGCAAAATCCAATGCATTTTCTCTATATAGAAACCACAAAAGTGTCAAGAATAATGGATTTTGTAAAAATTCAATTGGTATTTTACTCAAATTCACATCGAGCATGCCTTTACATTTAAAATATGTTATGTAATCAATTTCTTTGAGGTTATCAATTTGAATAGGCTGAACTTCAAAATTATTAATTAACATTGTATCGAAAAATAACCTAGATGCAACTACGACGCGAATTTTACACTTGGAAATGGCTTCCATGAAAAGGAATACTGCTTGTCTGTGAACTGGTAACACTTCATCAAAGGAATCTATGAAGAGAGTTAACCTTCCGCTGTTTTTGTAATATTCATACAAACGAAGTTGTAACTCTTTGCATGATGTCTTTTCGGACTTATTGAAGATATAGTCTATTGGATTTTCAAATAGATTCTTATTATCTAGACTTAAATCATTTCTATAATCTGCTAAATTACAAAAGAGAATATAATTATTCTCAACAGTTACTTCTGACAGAGAATTCAGAAGTGATGATTTACCTATTCCCGGTTCGCCACTTATAACTGTTAATTTGCTGCCAATTTCTTTGCAAAAAACACCTTCTGGAAACGTTTCCGTTGAATATTCAATGCAGGAAGTCATATTGCGACAATTTCGGTAATTTACTAATTCCATGCAACCGTTCACTACCTTAACGTGAAACAGTGGGCAGCCTAAAGAAGAAAATTTGTCCCAGTATTCATTTATTGATTGGGTTTTGACCACAATTAACGCGTTTTCTTTATTCCTCAACTTAGTTTCTACATTGTAATTAATTTCTTCTCTGATGACTTGCTTTCTTATGTATTCAGTAAGTGAATCTAAATCTCCAGATAACATGCAAATTCTCTTCTCTTGCGTTTCAAACAACGAAGTAGGAAGTATAGCTTTCCTAAGATTACGTGGAATGTATCCTTGTGCTTTATTGTCCATTCTCTTCCCAAGAATAGGAATTGAACGGTTCGTTTCAACACTGTACGTGGGATCACCCCATTGGTCAATAAAATACTTTCTAAGTGCATGATTATTTCCATTCAGAAATGCGAACATGCGCTTCTTTGTTCTATCAGAATTATACTTTAGAGTCTCTAATCGTAAACAGCATATGGAATGGTGTTTATATTTTGTATTTTCTTTAATCTGATTGATATACCATTCCGAATCACTGGGTTTACAGAATATGACGATTGTGTCGTTATCATCCGGATGAATGTTGTCAATATTCCGATCAAATTTTGAATTTTCATCTTGAATAATAAATATAGTAGATTCAGCTTCATCCAAACATTTATCACTTAAATACATTTTTCGTTTCCTCATTAATTGAAGAATTTGTGAGGCGCTCACTGCTTCCATACATTTGCGATCGGAACCAATGATGTCGTAAAGCGTTGCTGGGCTTCTTCCTTGCAAGGAAACTGCAATATTTTGAAGAAGTGTATTTCTAAGTAAATCTTTGCGAATATCAGCTACATTAGTAAAAGCATGTAGTGCAGAAAGAGAAATGTCTTTAGATTTATTTGGGTCTGTGCTAATTATAAGAAATCTTTTGCCCAAATATTTGTACTTGGCCAGAAAAGGAAGTGGTTTGTCAACTTTTAATATTAACGGCAATTCGTTGCAAATCCACAAACACTCAATTAAGGAATTAATGCTTTCAGGATGACGAAGCCATTGCCTAAACGAAGTCATTTCAAAGAATTCTCTAATCTTTTTGAGAGTATCATCATTTAATTTTGCTTCATTAAGCAAACAGTCATTCCAGTTGAAACTATGGTGGAACAAATGATTAATCTTTTCTACAAAATAACCAAATAGTAAGTTCGTAATATCAGGTATATTATCAACTATGGTTATTTCGTGAGCCATTGTAACTTCGTTCCATATATGGGCTTGATCCTCTTCAGCATCGATAATCATTCTAGGCACCACCATATAAGGTTTTAGATGAATTTTCAACAATTCTGTCTCAAAGTTTGTTTTCGTCAAGCCGCATTGAAACAACTGAGGTACCTTGAAATAATCGTTAACATAGTCCACTATTTTTGTTGCATCTATCATGTCACAAACTGCATCAATTTCTTCCTGTATTTTGTGAACGTTAGGCTGGTTTAAGTATAAGTAAAACTTCTCGAAAAATTCCGTATTCCTTTGCGATGCTTGTGAGTAAATTTGTTTACAAGAGCCGCTTCTTAATTCAAATGGTAAATTTGAGTTGTTTTTCAAATCAAGAAGACCAAATCCGTAAGTTTTAGATGATTTAGAACTCGATTGAAGATTGTTTTTGGTTCTTGGTTGTTCAACATCATTGTTGCAGAAGAACATAAATTTCATATTGTCATTGGGAACATCTTGAAGTATGCTTATATCGCTTTTGTTTTGCATAAGTTTGCTGAAGCTCTCTGCATGTGTTTTGATAAATTTACCATCAATACTTATTGCTTGACTGCCTTTATGTCTTATTTTAACCAGATACACATATGGATCATTTTCCTTTTCCATCCATAATTTGAGTATTAGATCATCAAATTCAAACACGTTTCGTAATTTCGAATAAATAACGAAATCTTTTATTCTTAAATTCGATGTTAAATTAGCAGCAATGAAGGCGATAACTTTGTATCGATATTCTGGACCAACATCACTACGAGAACCTGGTGTTTGTTCCATTTTTAGCAACTGTAACTGTTGGAACTTTTATCTGGAAAAGGAAAACTATACGATATTTCTCTAGGTGCCTTATTTTTGTAAAATGTTTTGTCGGTCAAGTTAAAAGCAACTTCAGTAAAATTAATAATGATGCAATTTAACTGAAAATTTACACATATCTACTCTGTTTTATAATTCCGCGGATCATCTTTAAATTTTACCGCTAAAAGTAGGCAATTCGATTGGACTTTTCGAGCCCAAATCACACTCACTTAATTTAATTGATAGTCAATTCTAGGCATTTAACAATTGCATTTTGTATATTTTCCACTCTTTTTTTTCTACTTCGCTTTCTGTGTTCTTGTATTCAAAAATGTTCTTCTATGTGTCTACCATAATATATAATGGACCCAACGCCGAGTGCAAGTAGAAACCCACCTATTTCTCCACGGAGGAAATGCGGTCGTTTTGGTCATTTGTCCCATATTGGGAAGCAAATAATTCTCAATACTTATAAGAAGCTAAGAATTGAAAATACAAAAAAAAAAGTACGAGGGAAATACCATCGCATATAGTGTCCACAACAGGTAATATTGTATTTTATTAGGTTATGTATTATGATTCTGAAGTTACCCATATTCTATTATTGCATAATTAAATTAAATAAATATATTGGAATGGTTTTGAATTTTGTTAAATATTTTTTTATCGAAATTCAAAACCATTTCAAACAGTGACACAAATAGTAACAGCGAATAATTACGTAATTAGACATGTGCATTATTTGAAGTTTTCTTAGTGAAAATACTGATTAAGGATTATGTAAATATTTTTAAAGTTTGTTGTACATTAGAATATATACTTTACTTTTTGTGTCATTATTTAGCAATATATTCTTCAGTTCTCTCTGTAAACATGAAAAACTATTAAAATATTAAGTAGATCTCTTGTATTATTTTAGATATTAAGTACATAACTAACCAACTACCTTGACCAAAATACAAATATTGTTGCCATACTTTAATATAAATATTCCAAAGTAAATTCAGAAATTTACTAAAGATATTTGAGTACATAAATCTTGATGTACATAACCTATATCATAAATTTGCCAATAATAAATGTCATCATACGACGTACATCTGATTTTTTTATATCAAAATTGTTTCAAATTAGGTTTTAAATAGGTTTATGACCTTAATCATTAATAAACCTTTGATTAAATGTATTTCTTTCAGTCCGAATTTTAAAATAATTATTCCAAACGCATCTCTAAATACTTTTATACTAATGAACCTGTATAGAATGCATAATTTGCTAGATATTTGTAAATAACTGCTATTTGATAAGAGTAAAAGTGTTATTTCTGGCCCGAATATTCATTTTTTTTTGACTTTCTTATACGGTTTCATCTCCGTTAATAGTAATGTACTACTTGAAATGTTAAGAAATTTCTGTTTTCTCGAAATTTATATGATACTTGACTAATAGGGTTAATTTTGTATTCTATAGTGAATTTCTTTTACACGAATAACAACATAACAGCAAGAATCCTTTAGAGCTCGAATCTTCTACCATTGCTTTTCAATTTGTGATGACGAAAATTTTTGACCTCGAGGCTTTTGCAGATGTCCACGTTTTGCGACTTTCTCTCTCTCTCTCTCTCTCTCTCTCTCTCTCTCTTGTGTGTGTGTTTGTGTGTGTCTCTGTATTTGTGACCACGACAGCGGCCAAGCGTTTGAAGCTATCAATTTGAAATTTTATATTTACTAGTATAATCTCCTTCGTGAGATCTGATTAGATTTTCAGTAAGATTGGCAGACAGGAAGTAGTAGTTTACTTCAGTAAAAAAAATCGAACTTTTCGTCAACTAAGTACTAAGTTTAAACAAATTTATGAATGTCCTTAAAAAAGTTTTTCGAAATTCCTACCGAAAATACGTCTTAACTCTTATCGAAAATCAGTTTTTGCGAATATCTCGCAAGTCATGCTTTCTAGACGGGTACATTGCAAGTATAAAAGTATTTAAAACTTGATTGTCAAACCTTTTGTATAAAAAAAATTCAAAATTCGGACCGGAAGTAACACTTTTACTCTCAGCGGATAGCACTTTTTTCGAATATCCTGCAAAGTATGCATTCGATAGAAATTTATTAAGAAAATAGAAGTACTTATAATAGAATTTAGAATAATTTGTATAAAAAATTTCTTAAAATTCTATAATTTGAAACGCTCATACGTATAAGAATGTCATTTGTTGGTTACACCTCATTATTTTATATAAATATTGTCTTAAATTAGATTCTAACTAATGTGCCAGATATTTGAAACGAAACTGTTATTCAAAGAGAGAGATATTTGATTCAAAAAATATTTTGAATAAAATATATTTTTCGATTCATATATACATCTTTGCTATTAATCAAATCAATTATTTCTTTCAGTTAATGCAAATTACTTTGATTGAAATAAAACTTTTTTCTGTATATTCATATGCGTAGTATTTATTAATCTCCAATTATATAGAGATTGCACACTATCAAACTTGTCACAAAATTATAGGAATGTCAAAGATAATAAATTTCGATTGCATTGTTTTTAAAATTGTAAACATACCTTGTTGTTTTCACCTCAAGATGTGACTTCATGTTTCAGAGGATGTACGAAGACGATGAAACATTAAAATACTGTCGTTTACTAAATCACCAGTGAAATAATTTTATATATCAATACGATTATTAGATCTATAATGATTAAAAACAACTACTGTGACTTGCTTTCTATAATGTTTGCTCGTCGATACATCCTGATGATAAGATAAATGGCATTTATCTAACCCTATTATGCGAATGCTAGGCCTGCCTTTCTTTGAAGGTAGTATAACGAACAAATAATTTAGTAATTAATTTTTTTTTAAAATTTAATTATTGGAAGATGTTTCACTAAATATAAGAAGAGGACACATGGATTCAACAAGAAGGTGCCACGGCGTACGGCCACATTCTATGCTATACGCGCGAAATATTTTAAGTGAAATGTTTCCAGGGAAATAGCTAGCTCATAGACGCCCTAGTCACAAGCCGGCTAGGTTTTCGGGCATCACAAAATTAGATTGTTTTTTATAGTGCAGGTAAAGCAGCAAATATACAGTATACCTGTAACCACAACAAAAGCTATGCGGGAACATATTCAACATATACTTAGAAATATAAGTGAACAATTAATGTCGAATTATTATTTCGGAAGCTTGTTCAAAACTGTTTAGACGAGAATAAATATTCATTTCAACACTTATTGAAATAATTTTTACTTATTTCATTGTTCATATTTATTGTCATTTTATAAATCATGTTTCACTAATTAGTCATCCATTCACGTAACATTTCCTGTTTATACACCTACTAGAATCAAGTTGTTAATTTGTTTAATAATAATAATAAAAGAGTGCCTCTACTGCAACATAAAAAAAAGGTCTACAGGTATATAATCTACGGAGGGTATCTTCTTGTACTGCGTCTAGAACTTGCCCTTCGAGTTGCGTTGGACTCCTTCCTTTTGGTCGACCAGCATTAGCATTTCTTTTAGTAACTGAACCTGTTTCATGTAGACGTTGATCCAGCCTTCAAAATATATTTCCACTAGAATATCTCCGATTTGGGTAACGTACGCGATATTCGCGTTCTGCCATATTAGCATTTCCATTACAGAAACCATACAGGATGTTCATATCGGCATATTCATTAAATGTAAAATCAATTATGAAGGAATAAAATAACAATAAACATAAGATAAGACACAGTTGTACAAAAGGTAAGAAGCGTCAGCATTCAATAAATTTGAATTCCACTCTACTGAAATCAGTGCATGAAGAAGCACATAAGAAAAATCAGGCAATGGCCTAGAAGAAGAGAAATATCCCATCCATCAAAGGCAAAGGAAAGTGCAAGAAAGAAAGAAAATTTGTACGACTGTGGCGGAACCACAGGGGTTCCTTTGGTTCGTCGGTTTAAATAATACAAGTAGTAGGTACACTTAAATACTTCTTTATTCAAAGACGGTCAGGTTAGTATTATTATAATGATCATGTTGTATATGTACCTATATGTATATATATCTGTCTGTTGTCATCTCGGTGTCTGTCCGATTGCAGCGTAAGCATTAGCTTCGTACGTGCTTCTATGCGGCAATCGACTAAGTACGGAAGCGCAACAGACATGATCTAATATTACAATAAGATATGATAATATTGTGTATTACATACATCCTGTCAAGGTATACACTACACCTTCCCTTTCTACGAGAATGATCCTCATTACAAATGAGATCATTCTCTGTTGACGTAAATAAAATTTGACACCTTAGATCTTAAATCGTCTTAATACAAACTTACATTTATCTGAAAAATACATATACACAATGTACTTAATATCTACGTATTCCTATATTAACATATTATGACACGTTCATGCGTATTACAAACTAAAAATTTATAATCTTAAAGTATACATTCAAATGTCTTAACTAATTTTCTTAAAATGATAATCCTTAAATATTTATTCATAAAATAGATATACCTTAATTAGTTATTCAGTATATATATATATATATATATATATATATATATATATATTGAACTGGTCTTGTATCTTAGCCACGACCAGTCAAATATGTAAAATATGATTATTTAGATTTTTGTTCATGTTTTAAAAGATTCACTTTTGGACGAACCCTTGTACATTGTAGTTAAAACAATTATTGTTGAATTGGGCATATAATTAAGGTCAAATGCGCATACAATGTGCGCAGACTCGCATCACACATAACAAAGATATAAAACATTTGTATCCTGCTCATTGGTTTACTTATAAAAATGTTTACTTTGGGCCGACAAATATGGCCCTTGCAAAAGTATGATTTATAATAAAAATCGACTAAAATTGTTTAATTTGCAAATTAATAGGGATACTTCAATATCAGTACTTGATGTATCATAGGTTTTTGTAAACAATTGGAAGTTTAAAACAGTGTAAATTTTGTTAGCATCATGAAATGGAACGAATGGACGTTCGCAATAAATGTCTCTATCAGGTCAAATATAACTTGAATTCAGTAAAGAAACGAACTTTTGGGTACACACATATTGAACCAAAAGCCCTTTACATATTCAAGTCCTGTACAAACAGGGCATGAGCATTATTAAGATTTCACCACATGTTTGAATATAGGTTGTCAAAAGTCACCCGTAAATAATTTTAATTTTTATAAATGAATTTTTGTCTGGTGAAAAGAAACGGAAATGAAAAAAAAGAAACGATGTAATTAAATGTTAAGAGAACCATTGTAAACGCCGTTGCATTAGAGATACACATATTGAGTATGTTGTTAGACAAATCAAAAATTATAAAAAAATATATTTTTATGAGCAGAACTGTACTAAGAAAATCAAACGCGCTACTATTAAACTTTTGTAATGCGCGTTTAATTGTCAAAAACTAGAATTCTAAGATTGTATATAGTAGAAATAAATTTCAAAAGACTTTATAGATGCAATAAAATCGCGAAGCAATAGGGTTTGCCTTTTGAAATGAACGGATGGTTGTTGACTTGATTGAATTTTGTTGGTTGCCTTGACAACCACCATACAAACATGAGATTGATATAAAAGGGAGTACTCACATGAAAAAGGGGATTCGTCAGCAAAAACCAACCAAGTAAGGTTGTGTTTAAGGATTCCTTCTTAATAAAGCAACCAGTGAGGTTGGTCTAAATATTCGCGGATCTGTGTATCAACGTGCGGTATTCTTCATACAAAGTGCGAACTAGTGGGACTACAAACATTGAAGTTCATCCTGTGTTTTCAATATTGGAAAAACCAAGGATGCAAATAACGTACTGGAAAGAAAGAAATAATCAACAAGGATATTAACTTCAACTACCAGGGAGTTAACCAAACAACAATTCAAATATATTTAAGAAAAAATACGAACCTGTGTCCGGCCATCTACAACGAGTCAACCCATCAGAACAAGGTGCAACCAAGAAGATAAACCAGGGCTGCCTATCAAGAGAATCAACTCGGAGGATCAAGACGTTCCATCAACTACGAGCATCTGTGGAGCCCCCTTCAAGAACGACAGCAGCACCTGCATTCTTTCCAGCCAGCCAACTTAAAGTTAAACAAACAAGAACAGTATGTAAAGTGACAATTGTATAATTTCACGTTCATTAGAAGGAACCAAGACAAACTTGTAAATGACTGATAGTCAACTTAATTGTAATCCGAGTCTTTTTACCAGGACTAAACGTTCATTTCTAACATAGCCCGTTTCAAATAGTGCATAATAGCCGGATAGTTAAATAGTTAACCTATAATTCAAATACCATTCATGCATTTTAAATTAGACAACGATCTAAGTTTAAAACTTACGTGTCACATTAGTTTATTTTAAGAGACGAAGAGTCAGATAATCATATTTAGAAATCCAATGTTGAATCCGATTGTTTACCATTAGTAAAGTAGACAGATTAAATATTGTTATGTGTATGCCTAATATGACTTGCGTAGAGTAATTTGTTCATGATATTCCAAGTAAAGATTATGCCTACAGACATTCTTGATAAAGATGTTTTGAACTGTAAGTATAAAGTTACACTAAATTCAATAATAATAAAGAGCATACCTAATCAAAAAAAAATACCTGTTTTCATTTGACCCAGTTACATCATCCTCAACCTTTGACCGAACAGCTGTTTTAAAAAAGCATGCTCGATCGTACATTTGTTTGTTAGGTTATCTACAAGACCGTCAGGAATCGGCCCCTTTCTACGACGTGTTAGTAAGCTGTAATACAGAAGTAAGTCGTGTACTTTTCCTCAGGTTCAATAACCGAAGCCTTTTTAACGACCCATTAATGAGATTAAGCAGATTCATACTTAAGAATCACAACGACGTGAACATATCAGATTGTTTACGTTTGTGATATAACCAAGTGTACTTACAAAACGCGCGAACTTCGTAAGCATCTATACATGCATGTTGGTGAAGAGAGTGATACCAACACTAGAAAGAGAAAAATGAACCGTTCCACTATTAGTCAAATATTTAAATAATTCAAAGATTAGTTCTAATATACAGGGAGCAGTCAAATAAACTAAAACACAATTTTAATTTTATTAATACGTAACTTTCACATGGTTTAAAACAGAGCTTCATGCTATTTTAATAAAATACGTTACCCACCTTATAGGTAGGCAACCAACATAGCTAGCCGGAGGCAATTAAATATTTAAAATAAAATTCAATTTATAAAATAATTACAAGAAATTCTAAACGGTACTTACCGTATCATATATGCAAATGCTTTTTAAAGGGGATACGCATGGCACCTACCCCCATATCAATATATATATATGAAAGAATAAGAAATTATTGCGGATACATAAAATATCAGAAAAAGAAAAATATTGGGTATAATCCGCTGTAGAGCAACCGTAAACACGTGTTTCTGACTAATTGGTCGTCATCAGTACGGTGTAGCCAAGGAATAAGGTGGGATAACCTTGGAGATGTAAGCTAAACAGAAGACCATCACGCAGGTTGACATTGTCTTCCTCGTGGCGACGTTAGTTGTTGTCCTCAGAACCGAGGATCTTCTGGCTGAAGCTGCAAATGGTGGTCTGTCACCTGATGGTCTTCCGTTTAGCTTACATCTCCAAGGTTATCCCACCTTATTCCTTGGCTACACCGTACTGATGACGTGTTTACGGTTGCTCTACAGCGGATTATACCCAATATTTTTCTTTTTCTGATATATATATATATATATATATATATATATATATATATATATATATATATAGATCTTTCATACAAAGTCAGGCCAACTATAGCAAGATGAATGCACAATCTTGAGCCAGGAAAACAAACCTGAGCCATATATATGGTTCAGGATCGTTTTCCCAATATAACTTCTCTAGGTCAAGTCGTAAAGTAAACATACCAATACAATTTGAAGTGACCTTCAATTTCGCGGTCACCCAGCAGGCTTGTCTTTGTTTAGTACTTGCCGGTTACGAAAAAAATGGACATTTATGATGGTTCAGCTTTGTAGGAATAACCGTTTGTTTAGTTCTAGGTTATGCCGCTTGAAGTCGTTGTGGTAATATACTGTATATAGTTGGGTATTCACAATTCTGAGCCAATTAAGCCTGGCAACAATGCTTGTTTTCTAACATAAAGGTCTATATGCATCGTGATTGTTATCTACTACCTGCTACCCTCACTTTTACACCATATGATTGCCGCCGTTTGCCATTGTGTGGTATAGTGTATATTTGGAACATACGAGTATTTAGAAATAGAGAAGTTTGTCGTGCGGTTAAAACACCGGGCATTTACGTTCTTTTTTTTAATTTATTCACATGCACGCGGTATTTGTTGCGCTGTGAAGAATGTTTTTATCGAAAATGTCATTATTAAATACCTACAAATCACTGAAATTTTTAATATAAAATCTTTTAAAACAGTTTTTAAAGGAAAGCTTTTTATTTTAATTAAACAATATTTTTAACTACAAAAGGAGATTAAAACATGAATCATGTTTTTATTGTGCAAAATGACATTATTTGACATTTAATGATTTGATAATACAATAATGTCTTTCTTAATATTGCCTGGACAATTTAGAAAAACTTTACATATCTCTACATGATTATCTTGAGATTTTGGACATATTTATATCTACTTTAAATTTAGAATTGCCCCATAAACTAAAACCATAGGAGACATAGGACAAATAGCAAGATTTAATTCAAACCGCTCACGTGGATCGTAACTAGGTACACTTGCGTTCTAGCTTACAGTTCTTCTTAATAAATTCGTTAATACATACATATGTAATTGTCTGTTCATTAGAAACATTTACTCTTCAGCAAATTTTAGACCCGATGTGCAATTGTGTGCAGAAAAATCGCCTACACTTCAAAATCAAGCAATCAACTTTTTAAGTATTTTGAACTTTGTAAATGTGAATCTTGAGATTATATTTGCAAATAGGTTATAAACTGTCAGTGAAATTGTCATTTTTTTAATTTGAAAGCCAGTAAACTTACTTATTAATTATTATTTATTGAAATCAATTTATAAAATCGTTATTAGGTAAATAAAAACAACCAACAATTTTAATAATATATTTTATAAAGAACTGTGGATAAAGGTCCCTTCAATAATTTTCATCCAGACACAATTTCTCTCTCTCTCTCTCTCTCTCTCTCTCTGTCTGTGTGTGTGACCACAATAGTGGTCAAACTGCTGCAGATATCAATTCCAAAATTTGTATTTACGTGTATAGTCTCCGTCTTGAAATCTGACTAGTTTTTCAGCAAAATCGGTAGACGGGAAGTAGTAGTTTATTTCAGCGAAAAAATTAAATTTTGCCAATAGTTGATCAACTACTAAGTTTAAACGAATTTATAAAGAATTTAAATGTTCTCAAAATTACATTTGAGAAAAATTTTATTAAAAAGGTTTTTTTTAATTCCTTCCGAAAATAGGTCTTTTACTCTTATCGAAAATCAGTTTTTTGCGAATCTTTCGCAAGTTATGCTTTTTAGACAGGTACGTTACAAGAACAAAAGTATTTAGAACTTAATTTTCAATACCTTTTGTATAAAAAAAAATTTAAAAATTAGGACCGGAAGTACCACTTTTACTCTACCGAATAGCGATTTTTTGCAAATATGGTAAATTATGCATTCTATATATATTTATCAAGAGTACAAAAGTATTTCGAGCTGGATTTGCAATATTCTTTGTATATATGAAATTTCAAAATTCGGCCCGGAAGTAACACATTGTCTTAGGGAGTAGCACTTTTTTTCGAATATCTTGCAAAATATTCGTTCTATAGAGATTTATTAAGACATTGGAAGTACTCAGAATAGGATTCTGAGTAACTTCTGTATAAAAGTTTTTTAAAATTGTATAGTTTAAAACGCTCATACGTATAAGAAAGTCGTGTGGTGGCCACACCTCATTTTTTTCCTATATCGTACTCAAAAAGTATATACTAGAAGAAAGGCGTCTACTTCTTGCATTTACTAACTTGCGATTAACACCGGTAGGAATTTCGAAAAACTTTTTAAATAAAATTGTTCTCAATTTTAATTTTAAGTACATATGAATTATTTATAAATTTGTTTCAGTTTTTTGTAACCATTTCAGAAGTCATGCTTTTTAGACAGGTACGTTACGGGTATAGAAGTATTTAGAACTTAATTTTCAACACCTTTTCTATAAAAAAGATGTCAAAATTCGGACCGGAAGTACCACTTTTACTCTTACCGAATAGCGATTATTTGCAAATATGTCGTAAATTATGCGTTCTATATATATTTATCAAGAGTAGGTACAAAAGTATTTAGAGTTGGATTTGCAATATTTTTTGTATACATGAAATTTCAAAATTCGGATCGGAAGTAACACTTTTACTCTTAGGAAGTAGCACTTTTTTTCGAATATCTTGCAAAGTTTCGCAGTTCCTGAAAAAGATGTCAAACGACAAGATGCGTCCGAACACAAGCTTAAATAGTAGCTTTAATTGCAACCGGACTTTGTGCAAAATCCTAGAGTTTGTCTATATGTTTATTATGGAAGTGCCTTTCGCAACCGCCACTAGTTTGACAAGCAGAACAGAACACACCATAAATGATTGGTACTATATGTATCGACAAGTGTGCACCAAAATT
Source organism: Amphimallon solstitiale (assembly GCA_963170755.1). Classification (NCBI taxonomy): domain Eukaryota; kingdom Metazoa; phylum Arthropoda; class Insecta; order Coleoptera; family Scarabaeidae; genus Amphimallon; species Amphimallon solstitiale. The sequence goes on along the minus strand of OY720677.1, from coordinate 103,114,710 downwards.
GTATCAGTAAAATGACGAGGCCCACTAATTGGTACGCCTGATGATATAGCATATTTTTCTGCTAGAAGGAAATACCATCGAGGGCGAATGCTACAAGGTGATAGACCTCCTGCTTCTGAAGAAAGTGACGCCGAAATAGATAATCATCAAAATCATGGGGCTAGAGTTGACGGAAAATAGGTGCTTAATTGCTACCAATTATTGCAAGAGAAATACAACCTGGATCGACGATACATTCGGACGAATGTATATAGTATTTTAAATCAAAGGGGTTTTATTCGTCATACAGTAAACTATCAAACTGAATTAAGTGAACCCGCACACTCGGGCTAACACCCAACCTATAAAGAAATTATGGCCTAATGTGAAAACTCTCATTCGGCAAAAAATGAGAAGCCTTCCATCGCATAATTTACAGTCACACTTAGAATATTTCTGTTGGAAGAAATACGGAGAAAAGAACCTGACCTACTTCTAACTTTCTTACACAATATTCGAATTGTATATAGATAAGTTTTTTGGCACTAGTTATTGCAATATGTACTTCTTAAACAATAATTATCGTTCAAAGAAAAGAATTCCAATAACTTTTTAAAATTATTTCAGTACCTATGAATAAAAATTACTGGCAAGATTAAATATAAGGTTTAGATGAATGAGATTTTCTATACCTTCTACAGAAACGTTTTTGAAATAATTTTTGTAATTATCTATTTGTTCTTTCATTTCAAAAAATAATGCATTATTATGTAATATATGAATCAATAGCCTACACAGTATTATTATAATTTTTACGACGTCCGGAAAATACTTCTACATTAATTTAACACAGAGTTTAGGAATAATTATAGCTTGAAAAGAACCCTTTAAGATTTATGGCTCTCCTCGCAGGGAGTCATACATTTAAAAAGGTCAGAAAAAAAACATTGGCGACCGTTTTTTTTTGTAAATTCAGTTGCAAGAAAAAGATCATAAAACTACTTATCTAAAGTACGACATGACAATTCCTTTATATCTATTAAAACAAGAATGTTTTTTATATTCGCCATTCATAAATAATTACGTTAGAGTAGCTCGACTTCAGAAAAAGTAGTATTGTTTGGCATAATTGTACACAAGTGTATTTGTTATTGTTTCTATACTGTAACCAATTTTGACTTACAGTGTGGATATCTTTCTATTATTTTTCAGAAGGGTTGTTTTTAAGTTATTTAAGGCGAAAATATTCGCTATTCATAAATAATTACGTTCGACCAGCTCGACTCTAGACACCAGAAAAGGGCGTATTGTTTTGCACAGTGGTACACCAAGTGTATTTGTTATTGTTTCGATACTATAACCAACTTTGACTTACAGTGTGGATTTTTTTCTATTATTTTTAAGAAGGGTTGTTTTTAAGTTACTTAAGGCAAAAATAGTCACACATCTTTTTTTTTAAAGAGTGGGGGTTAAAAATACTGATGTGTATGAATCGCCCACACTCGCAATGAATTTCGGCACTTTGTTAAAAAAATGTTGCGATCTTGCCTATATTCATTTAATCCAAATTGCTGATACTAATGATCAAAGAAAGGATTTGAAAGTTTTAAAAAAATTAATCGAATCACAATGGGCAGATGAAATTTCAGCCCAAGCAGCCGCGAACTTAAGCGAAAGCAAATGGAATAAAAATGAGCTTTTGCCTTTGACTAGTGACCTCAAAAAGTTAAGTATATTTTTACAGAAAGCTGCCGATGAGGCTTTTGAAAAATTACATTTTAACGAAAAGAACGTTGCAGCTTACAATACACTGAAGGAGGTTGTGTACACACAAATAATATTGCTGAATAGGAGACGCCCTGCTGAAGTTGCACAACTAAAAGTTGACAAATACACTGCAATTGGTAACTTAAATAATGACAATGAAAATGTTGAATTCCAAAACTGTCTGACTGAGACTGAGAAGATTTTGCTTAACACATACAGTAGAATCGTTATAAGAGGAAAAAGGGGAAGAGGCGTGCCAATATTAATGTCACCGGGAATGAAGAAACATTTTGATTATATTATTTCGATACGGAATACATTTACGAAAGATAATAACTATGTCTTTCATACAAGCGGACAAGGTTTCCTAGATGGAACTAAAGTTTTATATAAATATGCTGAGAAGTCCGGGGCAAACAGACCAAAAAGCATAAGCGCTACGAAATTACGCAAACATCTTGCAACTATTACTCAACTTCTGCATTTCAGTGGAAAAGATCTTGAGCAACTGTCTCAGTTTATGGAACACACACTAAAAACTCATTGCAAGGTTTACCGTTTATCTGATAGCATGTATCAAACAGCTAAGGTATCAAAATTATTGTTATTAATGTCGGAAGAAGGAATCGAGCGATTTAAGGGAAAAAATTTGGACGACATTGACATAGATTTATCTCCAGTAGCTGAAGAGGAGAATTTATTAAGGCAAATAAGTTCTCGTGAAGAAGACACCGAAGAAACGAACGAAGAACGAAAAACGATCGAAGAAAAACCAACTTCAAACGCAACTCCTGCGACTTTGTGTAACACCCGAATATCAGCAGTCAAACAGCCTTGGCTTACAGAAGAAAAAAATATTATTTCCAACCACTTCTCTAATCATATTAAAACTAAGCGGGCTCCTACTCGGGAAGAGGTTTCTCAATTAATGAAGTTATATTCCGATAACTTTAAAAATAGGAAATGGACGAGTATTAAAGCTGTAGTATATAATATTTACACAGGGAAATTGAAATACTAAATGTTTCCTTTATTTTTATTTAGAGATTAACATTTAACATTAAATTCTAACTCAAAATACTTTTTTCAACTCCATCCGAGGACAAACTCTATATATTGCACGTTTAAATTGCGACTTTGTTTAAATATTAGTTAAATTTGTAGTGGTAGATTTGCAACTTTATTAAAGAAGGTCATAAATACTTCGAACATAACTAGTAGCTATGATTTGTAATAAAAAAAAATGGCAGTGTCTGCTAAACCTAGTGTTACAATTTCCCATCAGATATACAAATTACAAGTATAGTATACTAATGTTAAGCTGCAGTACTCATTTTTGAAATCCTTATCTACTAATATTCGGACAAAACGAAAGCAAATTGTAATAATTTTGTACGTAATTATAATTTATAACCAAATGTTTTACAACTATAATAATATTAACATTTTTTTATCGTGAAAGTATCTACAAGTAAATATATAAAACGATTGGCTTTTAACACGTTGTTCAAAATTTTTCATGTTTACGATGCTAAATATCCTGTCCAAAGTGAACATGTATGGACTCTTATTCAATAATCTATCTTTAAAATAAAAAGAGAATATGATAAACACTATCCATAAATTATGCACTTACTTAAGGTATTAGAGGAAGATTGAGGAAGTTGTACTTTTTATATTTATATTTGTTAAAGTTTAACATACTAATTTATGTAATCTTAAAATCAACTCAACCTTAATAATGTTATTGTTCAGATTAATAGTTTCTTATTGGTATTGTTTTAGACATTGTGAATTCCTTGTATGGAAAATCTTAGCAAATACATAGGCTAGTATTATATACATATATTTTGTTAGTTTTTAAGTTAGGATATTACAATATTTTATCTGTTTAAAACCAAGGCAGCTATCCTTAGTAGTATTTTTAGTTTAATTTTATTAGCATATATCATATTCATATTTATTAGAAAAGTCTGATAATAAAATAAATATATTATGCAACTATTTGACTATACTATTATTTCATAGCCTAATTTTTATTTTACCTAAACACTACCGTAAATTTAAACAACATGGTAGTACAAACAACCACTGAAAATATCTACCTCACTCTGTAGGACTGTAAAACTATACCTTTTGCAGAAATGCTCCATAGGAACAAGACTGTTGCAAATAAGAAAAATGCTGCAACAAAATATGTCTGTTTTTACTTTCTTATACGTAGTATAAGGAAGTATTGTGATGATGAAAATTTTCGACCTCGAGATTTTTGCAGATGTCCACGTTTTGAGGTCCCCTGATACCAAAAAAGTGGTTTTTAAAAAATGTCTGTGTGTCTCTGTGTGTGTGTGTGTCTGTCTGTGTCTGTGTGTGTGTGTGTGTGTGTCTGTCTGTCTGTGTGTGACCACGATAGCGGTCAAACCGCTGTAGATATCAATTCCGAATTTTGTATTTACGAATATAATCTCCCTCTTGAGAACTGATTAGATTTTGAGCAAAATCGGCAGACTGGAAGTAGTAGTTTACCTCAGTGAAAAAATCGAATTTTGCAAATATTTCGTCAATTACTAAGTTTAAACAAATTTATAAAGAATTCAATTGTACTCAAAATTAAATTTGAGAAAAATTCTTTTAATAAAGTTTTTCGAAATTCCTATCGGAAGTAGGTCTTTTACTCTTATCGAAAATCAGTTTTTTGCGAATATCTCGCAAGTCATGCTTTCTAGGCAGGTACATTACGAGTACAAAAGTATTTAGAACATACTTTTAAATATCTTTTGTATAAAAAAAATTTCAAAATTCAGACCGGAAGTATCACTTTTACTCTTATCGAACAGCGATTTTTTGCAAATATGTCGTAAATTATGCATTCTATATATATTTATGAAGAGTACAAAAGTATTTAGAGTTGGATTTGGAATATTTTTTGTATAAATGAAATTTCAAAATTCGGACCGGAAGTAACACTTTCATACGTATAAGAAAGTCGTGTGGTGGCCACACCTCATTATTTTTTTTTTATTTATTTTAGCCTTTTCAGTAGAATTAAATTTATTTTTTATCTTGTGAAATTTATTTAACTGGAGTAAAGACAAAAGAAGTTTTCAACGTTTTGATGATTTCATATTGTATTGTCTCCCTCTGGATATAAAATTAATTTGTAAATCTCCAAATACTAATTTGAAAATTTCATAAAATATAATTTAGAATTCATAGGAAGACAATAAATACAATATAAAATCAACAAAACGGTGTAAACTTCTTTTGTATTCAAAGTGGCTCAATAGTCCAAAAAATAATTTTAAATTCTTAATTTAGGTTAGTATATTGAATCCGTGTAAGTAAATATTCTTTTATATTAAATAAATATTATACTTCTATCAAGAAAGTACGTTCCTACAACAAATCGCCAAGTTACTTAGTTCAAATGTGTTATTGAATTGGCGGAAATAAATCCCATATTCAATCCAAGAAAACCATTTTTTTAAAGTGATAACCAACTTATACTACTGAAGTAACTTATTTACTTAAACCAATTTTACCATTTTCTTAAATTGAATAAATCTATTTCTCACGCAAGAAAATCATTTTACTTACTTTAATACCAATTTCTTATATGCATGTGTTTTTTCTTAATTAAAAAAAAATTTCTTAATTTAAAAAAACGAAAACAAAAAAATATTTGTCTTTGTCTAAGAAAATATTTTCTTTCGTATATACAAAACTTTAATTTACTTAACTTTTATTACAAATAAATATTTCTAACAATGTACTTTATTTATATAAGTATTTCTCCTATAAATATATTTTTTATACACGTTTTATGCGTTTCATTTCAGCCCTAATAGTATTACTAAAGTTTGCGATTATTGAAAATATACTACTTTTGTAATTATTCTGTTCATTTTTTCGGTATTTGTTAACTGCAGTTTATCCATTATTATCACTACCTATTGTAAAATAAATTTATAACATTTCTTTTCCGCAATATTGTATCAGCTTTGTGTTCTTAGATTCGTAATAAGAGACATCAGAAATCCTTAGTCATCAAATTTAAAACAAATTGATACAGATTTTATATTTTCATCATAATTTTTGGAATTGGAACACTGCGCGATAGTTGACGCTCGGCATTAAGTCTGCATACACATACATTATTCAAGCAATTCAGTCCTAATGTACATCATATTTTAATTTGTTAATTAATTTGTTTGAATTAAAAAACTTCTTTGCTTGAAAAAGAAAACTATTAAACGCAAGCATTACAAATGCATAACTTTTATCTGAGCTTTCGGGGCTAATCATTTCGATATTAATAAATTAATCAGTCAGAAACTGTTTCTATCAATTTTTGTGAGATGCCTTATGATCGAAACTAATAACTTTAGTATTCAAATAGGTTTCATTAATTCATAAAATAGAACTAAACATGAACTGTAGTAGAATACAAAAAGAAATAACTCATTTAAAGTTCCATTATAATTCCCAACCTATAATCATTTTCCATACCGCTTCTTACTCTGTCTTGCTTTGTACGAGGCACAAAATGTAAACCACATTACACTCGCAAGTTTAAATCACCCTTCTGATGTGTTTACGGCAACACCGCTCTGGTTCAGGACAAGCGGTACTATTACATGTTTGCGTATATACTGGACTGAGTTGCTACCAAAAGCCAATGGCTTGAGATTGCCGTATTTTTGAGACGATATACAAAAACTTTATTATAAAGAAAAAGTGTTGTATATCATGATTTCCATGTGTACCATATGTCATTTAGGTCCGCCTATGTAAGAATTTTTTGTCTACGGTTACTAGAAATAGATGGTTCAGAATTGTATGAAATCCTAGTTGGCCTGACTTTGATAGAAAGATGTATATATATATATA